>PVKE010043080.1:0-13498 GCA_004027555.1 Craseonycteris thonglongyai | reverse complement strand
AGGAAAAATCTTCAACGTTTTGCTGGTTACTTGAGAGTGTCAGGTACATTCATCTGGCATCTACCAATCCCCACAGGTACCAGTGAACTGAGAGTCTACTGCAGGGGTGTCCCATCTTTTGGCTGCCCTGGGCCACACTGGAAGAAGAATGGTCTTGGGCCACACATAAAATGCACTAATGCTAATGATAGCTGATGAGCTGAAAAAAAAATCACGAAAAGAAAAAAAAACTCATGTTTTAAGAAAGTTTATGAATTTGTGTCGGGCCCCATTCAAAGCTGTCCTGGGCCACATGCAGCTCACATGCTACAGGTTGGACAAGCTTAGTCTCTTGTATTATGAGTTACACTGAAGTTGAGGCAATAAAATGTATATAATCACATATTTTGATGTATAGAATCTACTGTAAAAAATGTGAGAAAGAATCATAGATATTGAGGTTCCTCTTATGAAGGTAATAATAGTTCATGGCCACTGAGAGTCTTAGCATAAATTAGTTATTACTTTATGGCAATGAATTGACTAAATTCATTGAGTCAACAAAATAAAAACAGAATGAAATGAGTCCAAACATCCCAATGATAAAGTATACAAACTTTTGAGAATCAATGACAAGGATTTGACAGAAATAATCATCTCCATAACCTCCTAAATAAGAGAGCTATTTCTCTAATTCTTCAAAAGCCCAAGCTTATCAAATGAAAGGTAAGCTTGCAGACATATGACCAAGATAATTTCTTTATGCCGTGTTAGCAATTTATATCTCTTCTTTGAAAAAGAATACTTATTTTAATAAACCTAAAATCTGAAGGTTATTCTTGCTTCGTCCCCCTAAATCCTGTCCCATCCCAAAGAAGGTTCTGTTTAAGTACTGCTACTTGTCACTGAACAGGCCTGTATCTTAAACATATATGGTTATTTTGCCTTAATGATATTTTACATTCAGAAACTGTTCTTTCTCAGATCAAGAAGTTTTTTACATTGACCTTGTACACTTGCATGCTAGAGCAAAAACATCAGACACTAATTCTTTAAATTAGAAAAAGGCTAAAAAAATAAAATGGCCAATAAATATATGAAAAAAATAACCACCCTTTCTATAAATAAAAGAATACCTACGTAAATGTTTTACCTATTGAAGTGACAAGTATTTTAAAAAGTGGTAATGTTTTTTGTTGATGTAGATCCAGGAAAATGGGTGCTGTTAATTAATGCTCATTGGAATGTAAAGCAGTTCACAATTCTTACAAAAAAAATCTTTAAAGTGTGCATGGCTTTTAATTCTACTTCTGTACAATTTTAATAAATTAATATGCAAAAAAGCTTTAGTTACCAAGAAAGTACAGTGACCTTTTAAATGATTTTGAATCAATGCAATAATTTTTAAAGCTACCAAAATGTCAAATAATAGTGTGTTGATTAAATATATTCTGACAAAAAAATTAAACATTCAGTAAGCAAAAATTTAGGTCTATCTTTGAACTAAACAGATATTAACAGAGTATTATTAAGTGGATAAAGCAAGTTACAAAACATTGCTTGGAGTAGAATCTATTTTTTTGTTTCCCTAAAATACTAAACACAGTGTATCAAAACAGGGTTTTCAAGGATGTACTTCAAAGGGTTAATAATGACAGTGTTTGGGTGGGTGGGCTTATGGGTGGGTTTTATGTTCTCTTTGCTTTGTATTCTGATTTTTCTGCACCAAATACAATTGTTTATGATAAGAAAATTTTGGAATTAATTTATTATATATTTACTTCAAATGGGAAATTCATTTTCAGTGAAGGCCCTATCACTCCCAAGAGGGTGAAAATTGGTTTTTGAGGTGTGTAAAAAAACCTGCCCAACAAAACCTTCTTATTCTTCACATTTAATTTCATGTGGTAGAAAGGGAGAGCAATTAGGGGTGGAAATGTCTAAGAAGAAGCACCCGCATGGGAAACAATGAAGAAAATTGAGACAGTAAAGTAGACCAAGATAAAACTTTTTATAAATATGCACATGTAGTATAAAATCAAAATTTATAATAAAAACCCAAATTCTTATCCTAGTATAGATTTGATATGTATATTCTCATTCTCTGGAAAAGGGTGAAAAGCTCACTGATAACTTAAAGCGGAATGACACCCATGCTGACATCAGCAAAAGAAAAGCTAAATCATTAACAGACCTTAATATCAAATTGGCTCCTCTTGGCAAGCGAAGTCAGATATTTTACTTTAAAATGATGGGACTCTTTGTCATCTCATCCAATACATTGATGTTTTAAAAAAGACTGATAAGAGATTTTTATATAAAAGAATTGTATAACTCATAACACATGAACAGGTGTGAACATTTGTGATTTTTAACATCAGTGTAATAATCCCTTGGGACACTAACAATGTATTCAGTTAGAGGCCATTTTACGTCTGTGTCTGCATTAACTGATTACTGTTCACAGTGGGAAAGAATAATTACCAAGGTAAATTTTAAAAAAATAATCATTATTTGAAACCCAATGTTATATGTGTCACTACAGCAATGATGTCAATAGTAACATATGAACTCAGAGTCAGGTCACACTTTTAACAGGCTTGAACACGCCAGTTCTCGCAATTTAGTCAATATTTCTTATTTCACTTTCTGAAAGGAATCTTGAGAAATAAAACAATGCCAATAAAGCTTCACTTAAGCTTTCTTGCACCTGCCAACTCCCAGTTACAACTGCACATGGTTTCCCAGATGAAACACAGCCATAAATGTCAGAATAGTGAAACTGGTGATTAACAACCAGGCAACGCAAATTCAAAAAAAAAAAATTACAGGATTGAATTAAGAGTGCACTTTTGCAAATACTGTTTTAGTGGACCAACACATATTTGTCATAGCTCGTGTAATTGAAGGAAAGATGCAAAAATCATCTGAGATCCTGGAATGGGGTCTCACCATAGACAAGCATGCCTATCCTGAGTTATCACAGAGATTCACAAGACTCTAGGAGCTCTGTCAAGAGCCACTTGTCTCAACTCTTGATGAACTGGGTTTGCACTTGACTCCAGCAATTAAGAAACACATTTAGGGAACTTGATTCTACTGACCTTTGGAACAGACAGGAAAATGTTGCAATGGCTCCAAAGCAAAGGCAGGGCATTGGGGACGCTCATGAGTATGTTGCTAGCTGACTTCTACAAGGATCTGATGGCTAATCAATTCTTTGCTGACCAGCTTCTTCTATGGACATATTTCAAGTGCCTTCATTGGCCAAGATAGGCTCACCCTGCCCAGCCCTTTAAAAGGGCTGCTTAGTAACCTATTACAAACATGCTACATCTACAAGTCCAAAATGATTCAAACACTCCAAGCACCTCCTTCATCCATAAATATTTCTTTTAAATCATGTTCACTTTAGCTGTACAGATCAAGATTTGCATGGCCTTTTCCAACCTATGTAACATGACAATAAGGTCAGAATGCTGTGACATTTAATTTCCTTTAGCCACTTTTTGTTGCTGATAATCATCAAATGATATCAACTGTAGTATGTATCCTGCTTCCCCGACCCCCAATAATTATTATAACGTTGTGCTTACCATTTGGGGACTCCTTTCACGATGGGAAAACATGGCATGAACACAAAATAGAAGCACTGGTCTGTGTGACGTGCGCTAGTGAACCCACTACTGCCCTTGATTTCCATCGCTCAATGCAAGACAGTCCATTTTTTGTCTGTCACCACTATCTACAGAGATTGGAAATGCTCAGTGACACATGACATAAAAGAAGCTATTGTCATTAAGTCCAGGAATGAGACCATGAGTACAAATATTCAAGAGATTAGGGGGGAACTGTTCCCCTAACAAGCTGTAAATCTGTACATAATTTCAGGATTTCTATTATCTGACTCATAAAACACTGAAATGGCTATAACAAGAAAACCCCATTTGCTAAAGAAATAGCACACGTTTACATTTTAGCACGTTTTTATTTACCTTTATAATCTCCCCCCAACTGTGTTAGTGTCAAATGAAGTATGAGGTAATGTTTGCACCTAGTCAACAGTCTTCAATTCCAGACATCTGTAATAAATTTTTTTAGGGTCAAATACTGGTACTTCATACACACACCTGGAGCTTGAAATAAATTATTGTGCTCCATTCCATGCCACACTCTCAGGGCTGCTAGCACAGACGAAGGGGAAGGTCTCACCTGAAACCCCAAACCTCCATGGGGGACACAGAGCAGAATTTTAATAAATGGGTCTCCTCGTGTATCCCCTTTAAATTTAGAATAGTCCTAGCTTCGACATGCATCTTTCTTTGAAAAGTTCAGGTGACAGAAAATAGAGAAGATTAAAGAACATTTATTCACACAATGATAGCAGGTTATGGATCATTCTTGTTTTCTGATCTTTGTTTGCATTGAGTTTTCTACTTATGTCTGCTGCTTTTTACTTAGGTAAGCACTCAGAACTATTTCTTTTGGGTGTCTCTTCCTAAATTCCATACCACATGGACAACTGAGCTGAATGCATGGGGCAGCCTTTACATGGACAACCAGAAAGGGCGGGAAGCTGAGCTCCTAAGAACAATAGTCACTGAAGTATGACAGTTACAGAAATGTCTCTCTTCAAATGACCAATTTACCTTGCGTTGCAACACTTGGGAATGTGAGACTGGCATTCTAATACTCCTTAAAATATGCTCCTGGAAACCTTTCTGCACGCAAGAACTGAAAGCCTCCACGAAATAGCCAAGGATCAACAAAACTGTGTGCAAATAACTGTGTGATTATTTGTTGACTAATTGCTTTTCTATACATTTCAACTGATTATACATTTTCCTTCACAACTCTCAGGCTGATATGGAAACTAAACCATTCATTATCCTTGCCTGTTCAGCATGCAGGTTGATTAATGTTAAGAGGATCATTGGAAGAGTCCTAGGCCTAGATGCTGGTTTACCACAGCCAGTGCATTTCAGATTCTCTATTTCCTCTTGGATAAAATTAAGAAGATGGGGTCTGCAATTCATGCGAACAAAAACATTGAAGAGTTTCTCTTTAAAGAAATTAGCAAATATACCTGAGAACCTTCCTGCATCTCATTTTGCTCATTTATAAAGTAAAGGAAATGGATTATACAATCTCTAAACTGCTTTTCATGTGATATTTACAGATTATAGGATGCCATGTACAATCGTGCAATTTATGTGAAGTTCAGAAAAAAAATTTCTTTTCACTAAGTTGCATTCCACTCAAACTCAATAAGGCAAAATGTTTCTTCATTCAACCAATCTATTTCCTCTGCCTTACATAGTGCAGGCTAATTCTTATCTTTATATCTTACCCCAAGTACCTTTTGGTGTAATACTCAGAACTATAAAGTGTTTTTCAAGATTTTATTTTTCCTGTGGTTAAATCTGCTCATTTAAATTTTATGATACATGGAGGAAAATAAACACTGTTCTGACTATTTTAAATGGTCTTGCTAGTTATCTTTTCAAAGGAAGTTTTAACATTGGGAAAATACACTTTTATTTCGGCCATGAAAAACATGGCTTCTGTAGTAAATAAAGAAATTACTTCATTTTATTCAAAATTTTATTAAATATCAGTACGTGGAAAAAGAAAGATGTCAGAGTAAATTCTTTTTTTTTTTTTTAAAGATTTATTTTCATTGGTTTTTGACAGAGACAGAGAGAGACAGAGAGAAGGGGGAGGGCCCAGAGCAGTCTCCATAGTTGACAGCATTAGTTTTCCACATAGTTTCACTCCACAGGTGGGCACGGGGCTGCACAGGGCAAGAACTGGGCTGGGAGCCTCTCCCATAGGTCCCGCAAGAACTAAGCTGGGGGCACACCCCAGTTCAGCATGTGGGTCTGTCTGGGCCGGAGCCGGGATTCAATCCCTGGTCTCCAGGGCTGCAAAGCAATTGCTTAACCCACTGAGCCATCCCAGCTTGCCCCAGAGTAAATTCTTAAACAAGTGCTGACAAATTAAATTGTGCACCAATCTCTTAGGCAATTCAGAGTGATGGAACTAGAAGGAGCTAATTGAACTCCATCTCTTCATGTTCAAATAGAGGATTAAAAAAAAACATATACTACTGAGCTCTTCCAGTGTTATGCTCTATTCTAGTTACTGTCACAAAATTATCCTCTCACAAAATGATTTTATGTTCACCTTAGGAAATGAGAAAACTGAGAATTTAAAGAGGCGTTCCGACTCTTGCCTCTAAGGCGTAGCCTAAATGAGAACTAGAATATGGCCACCGACTCATTCCAACGGGAGGAAAAGATGTAAATTATCTGCAAACACCTAACTACTGAGGATTCTAATATGATAATTTTGTGACCATATATCTAGAACCTTCTACAATCTGGTCTCTGGCCCTGCTTGAGTGACATGGCCATTTTGCAGTTTAAATTCTGATTTTGTCTACCTGGAAAACTATAGTCTTTGCATTGTCCTGTGTCACCACAAAACTTGTTTTAGTAGTCTGTTTTACAGACTCCAATGGAAACTGAGGCATTTGGCCCCAGTCTTGTGACCCGTCACCTGCTAACCATGTCTTATGACTCCAACTGTTGGCTGTATTCAGTGACTCCACACGACAACCATGAGTCAACTGAAACTACACATTGTTCTTACCTCACAAGCCCACTTGTTGACCACTGACTCAGCAGATGCTTGGAAGTTCAGTTGCCCCACCAATCAGAAAACGAATATTGTCAGTTTACAATCTTATGTCCCTAGCAACCCATCCCTTTGTCTCTCATCTATAAAACCCTTGCCTTACTCTTTCCACCTTAGCTTGTCTTTAGTTTGATTCAAGCCAAAAGATAGGTTCTCTGATTTGCAAATCATATCAGAATAAATTGCTCTTATACAATAATATCCTCAGAAAGCTGTGGAGCTTTCATTTATACCACCATCAAAAGAACAGATTTATTTCTCTGACTCTTGTCCTCCTCCTGGTAATTTGATGATTTGTTCAAAAATTCATAATTCATAAAGCAGTTGCCACTTCTAGAAATGAGTCTTTTAGAAACAGTCACATAAATGCCTAAATGTGAAAAATCAAGTATGTGCCTTATAGTAATGTTCATAATAGAAAAACTGTAAACAACATAAGCTGGTACCCTGCTTATATAAACTATGGTAAATCTTTATAATGGAATACTATGCAATCCTTACAGATAAAATGACCAAAAGAGACTACTACCAAAGGAAAAAGATGATAATGAAGCATCACATGCAATTTCCCACTTAATCAAATATTAATAGATAATGACAGAGAAGTAAGGATACATATATCAGTTAAACCCATCAGCCAACCAATCATTGGGCAGGATACATAAAACTGCTAGCAACTGCAATCAGTGAGTCTCACTTCATTTCTTAAATATTTTTGAATTCTAGATTATGGTTACTTTTATAAAAAGAAAAAAAACTTTTAATTTTGGAAAGGAAAAAGAAAATTCACAGGAACCTGGCAATTGTCAAAGTAAGTTTTTGGTATTCTTGAGAATGACTCTTAAAACACATGCAAAAAAAAAGAAAGCCCATCTATGAAACTTTCAAAATAATATTCAATTAACTAAAATTATAAATTAAAAATTCTAATACTCCGTAAGTAAATCAAACTTATCTCATTATCTATTTACAAACCAAATATATATTTTTAATATCACCTTCAATGGAGGATTTGATTAGCTTTTGATCTCATTTACAAAATAAGATTATTAAGCCTCAAACATTTCAAACTGCATTTAAAATTTTAATATGTGGAATTTTCTGTTTGAAAGCTTTAAATGCCTGACTAATAAACAAAATGTTCCTTAGTTGTTAATCCTAATAAATCCAGTCAATGAGACTTAAGTATGATCTCTCCCAAGTTCTTTTAATAGTCCAAATTTGTCTATAAATTTAACCAAATTACCTTATTACACTTTAATTTTAAATCTCAAATCCCAAACTAATTAATTATACATTTTAAATTGGACTCATAAGGCTAGTCAATTAAATAATATCAAATTATCTTAACATTAACAAAAACTTTAAATACTAACTACATACAGAGCTTATTCTCAAATTCAATGCAAAATTTCAATATAATACATTTTAAAAAACATTTAATGCCAAATCATAAGGGGTTAAAGGACACACTTATCCAATAAGGATGAGGTTGTCAGTCCTGACTACTCATATAATCACCTATAACTCTTTAAAAAGAAAAAGAAGAAGAAAAAGACTAAAGCCTACGGTAACTCCAATCCAACCCACATAACTCAGAATCTCTGGGGACGATTTTGTTTGTTTGTTGTTTTAAAGCTGTTCAGGTGATAAGTAGCCAGTGCTGAGAGCCTCTGTTCTAAGGAATTAATCACATCAACCTCAAAAGAACTGGCTTTATCATCTCAGTGATAAATGGTCAAAAACTGCTGAACATATTGTGGTGTGGAAAATGCGTGAAATGGGCAAATGTGTCGAAAGAGTCTCCAGAAAATATTCACTGAAGACGAATGCAGCCTCTCACAAAATACCAGCTGATACATGGATGCAGATGGGTTCCTAGAACACTCACCTAGCTGCAGAAGCCTGCACTACAAGGGGCCCACCCTCCAGAAGCTGATTCTACTTTTCTGGGAGATCCCCCTTGTTAGACTACAATGAGGTGTGGAGGATATAAGGAGAAGTTCTAACCTACTTCTGATTATCATCCATGAAGAAAAGAGCACAGACAATATGATTCGGATTGGCTCTTCCACCATAAAATAAACAACAAAAGGATGATGTCCTCCTGATCAGTGGTCATATTTACGCAGTTAAAATGTATCTTTTGGACGGGTAGAAGAACCACTAAAACCTACGGTAAGTGAACTTTGTAACGTAAAGCTGAGTAAAAGCTCATTTAGTTTACTTTGTAGTGCTGCTTAAGCTTGGCCACACTTTAAAAACAGCCATTGACAAAAAAAAGAAAAGTGACTTTAGCAAACAGTCATGTAAATATTTACCATTCCAGTAACAGCACAAGTATTTTATGAATTAAGGATTTTTCTCTTTTTTTCAATGTTACACTCGTAAGTCAATTTAATCATGGGCCAACCCTAAAACTCCTAAGACTTCTAATCAGCTATGACTGTGCCTAACCTAGACTTAAAAACCCATTTAAAATCAGAGTTAAATGAGTATTGATGATTACTGGGCATTTAGAGGCTAACAAGCCAAAATAAATTTAAGTCACTAGTTTGAAGATCCTCAAGAGATTGGCTTTTATCAGATGAGAAGGCACTATTCTTCGAAGTCAATAGCTGGCTCCAGAAAAGAATGTTATTTTAATGTTTAAGGATACTTGGCAGTTTGCATGACATTTTTGCACCCTTACCCCATCCCCCAAAAAATCAATTGAAGAAAATAGCATTAGGATGGGACATTTCATTTTCTCATACCTGTTTGCCTTTCACACAACAAATAGCATAAAGGTCATGCTTCAAAAATCAAAGTCTTGGTAAATAAACAGAATTAGTTATTTATGTGTATGTGTGTGCAAGCACAGACATGCACACATAACCAGTAACCAAATTTACTAAACAGCAAATATATATGCAAATGTTTACTAAAGTATTAACACACGACATATATATAATTGTATATATAATACCATTCAACTTAGCAATCATTTTCTATGCTCCAAGAACTGTACTAGACCCATTAGACTTTATTTCAACCCCCCAAAAGCATAGCGTTTCATGGGAAGATTCATAAGCATATAATTCTTGCTAAGTGCAATAACCAGAGGTACACTCAGCCAATAAGCAATTGCAAGGACAAGATTCAGAAGCACATGCTATCTATCAATGGAGCACAGGGGCACCTAATCCAATCTAAGGGGTAAAGGGGAGTAAGTCCAGAGACAATATTCTGGAGCAGATGACACAGAAGGTGAGACTTGAAGGGTGAGAAGGAGCATGTCAGGTAGAAAGGGGGAATAGCAAACGACAGTGGCCCAGAAGGGAGTTCAGGATGGCAGCATGAACATCTACATAGCTCAGAATCACAGAAGCATGAAGTTACAGGTGCTAAGGGAAAGAGGACAGGCTGTCCAGCGGGGCTCAAGGCAGGTCACCAGGAGGCCTGTACTCCACGCCCGAGTGGCTCTGATTTTACCCTGAGGACAGCGATGAGCCACTGACGGGTTTTAAACAGAAAAATTGGCACGGATGCTCACGTGGAATTGACCAAGGAAGGAGGATATGGCCATATTCTGAGTAACAGATGAAAGGCAGACAGAGTAAAGTTGAGGGGATGGTTTTAAAGACTAGATAAGATACAATGGGCTCATGTAGCAAGAGTCTAAGATGGCTCCCCTGATTTTTGTTGTGGTAATTGGACAGATGTAGAATAGTAGATGAGATCGATGTGTTCAGGGTGCTTCAGTCATAGACAGTAGAATATTAACTGAAGCATAAAATACTAATGGCCTAAAATGGCAGCTGGAGAAAGATGACAGAGCCACATTCAATAACAAAAATTTGTCTTAAAACCCAAGTAAAATGTATAGCAGGCATCTGAATACAGTACTGGAAGATTAGCTAAGAGTTGAAGGCTGATGAACGAGATCAGATCAAAAGTATAGGATAAGGTAACTACAGTGATCTAGGATTGTCACTATTTTTTCTCTAGATAGGTTGGTAGGTAAAAAGAAAGGGCTTAAACCTGAACTTTCAGAGAATGAGCACCAGTGCTAGATATGAAGACATTTGACACTAAAACCAGGTTAAACCCCAGTGGACCTTAGACATCATGGGTGTCAATCAGCGACTAAAACATAATCTGGCCTTATTGCTTGAGAAAAGGATGTCACCATGCCATCGACTCTACATGTAAACCATTTCTAGAACATAGGAGAAAAATGTGGAAACTATGTCTCCCTGTAATATACCTCTCCTTTGGCTCAGAAGAATAAAGGACCTAACATTTACTACACTTCTACAGCGTCATATAAAATAACCCCAAGTCATTCAGTTTTCATTTGTGAAGTCACGTATACATATAGACCCACATTCTCACACACAGTTTACATGAAAATCCTAGTACTTCCTTTGTTTTCACATGCTACCCTAAGCCTTTATTTCATTAGATAAGCATGAGAGCTATGTGTTGATGTGTACCTACTGCACGGGAACCCTAAGCAGGCCCTTGAATTAATATAGCATTCCTCACTAGAAGGCATTAAAAAGAGCATTTGAAAAAATAGAAATCTAACAACTCTCTATTTTAAATAGATGTGTGTCCATTCCTAGTATTTTGTAATAGTGTAATATAACACAGGATGGTAATCTGTTATATTGTTCCATCTTTTCCAAAGTGCATACACAAGAGTTTATGTGATTGTGCCTTTAATTTAACAAATAAAACTGGGGCTCTATTGACTGTGTCCATGAGGTTTTGTTACTTTTTGCTTTCAGTTTTATATTCCACATATGAGTGAAGTCTTATGGTTCTTAGTCTTTTCTGTCTGGTTTATTTCTCTTAGCGTGATGGTCTTAAGTTTCATCCATGTTTGTTGCAAATGGCAGTGCTTTATCTTTGCTCATTGCTGAGTAATATCCTACTGTATATATGAACCATAGCTTTTATATCCAGTCATCTATCAAAGGGCACTTTGGTTGTTAATACAGTATGTAATATAGACTCTTAAAACCAACAAAAGTTTGTATTTGGCTAAAATAACTTCTTTATAAAATTATTTTCTACTTTGTTACCATTACAAATATCAGACTTCAAAACTTATCTATATTCAGCTTATTAAAAACACTAAGTATAACCTAATGTGTAGATATGACATACAAGAATGTTTTTAGAAGTATGTTTTAGAACTAGATATTCTATCGCACTTAATATACCATGAAACTATTTTTCTGATCTCCTTAAACAGTAAACAACATTAAATAATAGATAGAGTTTCATGTACAGTTCCTTAGCTCTAGAAAAAAAGGTAAGATGTGCAAAGGAAAGAGTATTGCTGCATAAGGACATAATCCTTCCAAAGGGTGTTGATTTACTGCTTATAATTCCTTTTCATTTATTAATATATGGATGAACAATGTGTGTGAAACCAGATCCCTTATGAGGCAAAGCCAGCTTCTATCTCAGAGCTTCCTTCCTCACAACTCAGTCTCACTTACTACTCCAGGAAGCTTGGTCACATTGTTTTCCCGTTTGAGAAAGGTAAAAATTGCCCAACAAATATCATTCTCCAATATCACATCTCCTTCCTATTTCCTGTAAAGTTTACTTCTCCCAACAGCAGAGAGAAATTTGATTTTAACTGGCAGTCTAGTAAACACTCCATTTGTGTTCTGTTTGTTCTTTGATGTCGATTCAGAGTTTGTATCTGTGCAAATTATCAAAATTAGGCTTAATGTGTACATGTGAAGGAAAAATTCTAGGCAGTGAGTAATATAACTCACTCAGGAGCTAAGTGTCGATAGCTATGGGAGGAGGAACCAAGGTTTATCACATAGAACTACTGAAACATGATTCAGAAGGAGGCCTCAAAAGAAAGAAGCACATCAGAAATATCTTATGGGCCAATGCAATTAAAAGCCTGTACTAGAGTACTGTAAATAGAAAGAAAGAAAAAAAACTTATAAGAAATGTCATTGAAATTATATACCATTCTGCATTTAAAGAGTTATGTTTAAAACCCAGGTGAAAATCTACCAATACATTAAAAAGTCTTCCAAAAATCTTTCAAAAAGAACTGTCAATCAATATTCATTTACGGATGCTGGTTTTAAGATGCCATGGTGCCAGCCAGTGGGTAACACTGCCTTTCTTCACATTATACTAAAATCTCTATGAAGATCCACAGATAGATGGAGTCAAACCAGCTCCAATAAAGTGAGAAGAACACATTGACAGAATCTGGGAGAAAGTTCTCCTAACTATGTTACTCATGGAGATAAAGTAAGAACCAAACGCCAGTAGTCAATGCCTACTTCACCAGCTGAAACAAAGCACACTCGACAATCTAAATGGATGTGGGGATGTAATTTCATCTGCCCACCTGACCTAGCCTTTGGCTGGGAGACCTCACTGGAAAATCAGGCAGTCATAGCTCTCCATCATGAGCAAGCAATCTGAAATGTCCAGCATGCTGTTCTGATGCCATCATCTCAGTTCTTCTCTTCTGACATGTATTTAGAAACTGCAATGCTCAGGAAGCGCGCACACACACACACACACACACATACTCACACAGGATGGAACTGCTAGTGGCCACGCATTTGGGAGGTGTAGAATCCACATGTATAGCACAACAGGATGGCATTAGACAGAGATGTGATGAACCCAGTACACCTTAACATTTGTAGTCTTTGGCATAATTAGTTCAGTTTCAGAGAACCAGGAAGAGAGTAAGAGAAGATTCCTCTTCAAACAATGAAAGCTGCATTAGACAAGTGTCTATTCAAAAAGACTGTGCTAAGAGCACTGCATGGCAACTTGC
>PVKE010043079.1:0-13502 GCA_004027555.1 Craseonycteris thonglongyai | reverse complement strand
TATAGTTATCACTGTTAATGATTTTCACTTTTAAAAGTGAATTTTTAAGAAATACATTTCTGTCAAGCTTAAACAGGCTCCTTTATAGTCCAAAGAAATCTAATTTAATTCAAAGTTTTAACCAATTATTAAAAGAAAATGTCTGATATAAATTAAAATGCATTTTTAACCAGTTCCAAATATACTTATTACTAAAAATAAGATGTTAGCTCTGGTATATAAGAAAATATTTACAAGTAATAAAAAGCATGTAAAATATATATGTTCTATGTATGAAAATAAATGACATACTTTATAGTCCAGACCAAGGGATTTTTCTAAGCCACGTTTTATCCATGCAACTGTGTTACAGTTGCATTTTACCATTTTACATTCCCACCAGCAGTGTATGATGCTATCTGAGATTTCTGCATTGATAGTCATCTATAAAATTGGTCCACAGATTTATTGTGTAATCTTTATTAGATTTTAATATCACTGGTGTACTGGCTTCTTAAGAGAATTTGAAGGCTTTTCTTATCTTTTGAACCACCTAATATGGGTCACCCTAAGTTGCTACTATAATGCTATACCAGAATAATTTACACCCCATTGTTTTGGAAGTTATCATTTGAAATGGGCAAGAAATAGTGAAGCTTCTATGTTAAAATGCACTATGCTTGAAAGTTTATAAGTTAGTAAGATAAAGGGAAAAGAAGAAAAGTGAGTGAAAACCCCAAAAACGCAACAACGAATTTCATAATTTCATCCCAAATGGCATAGAGTTGTAAGTTGATATGAAATTAGAACTAATTCTAATTTTTTTACTGTCACTTTGTTTTCCTACCATATAAGTTAATCAACTGTCATCATAGAATCAGAGATATTTTAAATGGGAAATATAATTAGTAAAATACCACTTCTCATCCAAAGATTTCAGAATCCTTTACCAGCTCTTCTTAACCAGTACAGAATACACCAGTCACCACCATAGGGGGTCCGAATGTTAGACAAATCTGTCTTCCTTTTGGACTCTTAAATAAGTTTATTTTAGCTAAATTACAGACAAAAACACAGAGCCAGAGGGTGAGACATGCTTTAAAGTCAGGCCGGAAACGCAGAAGTGACAAGCTGGAGCCACAGTTCTCAAACTTGAGTGTCCGAAGCCATTGCTTTATTTTTTTGTTTTGTTTTGTTTTGAACTCCCTCTCCCCTGCTTCCTCCATATCTGTATTCTATACACTTTTCTATAAATAAGGGCATGGAATTAATTTTGCTAATGAATAACTTTTTTTTTGTCCAGCATATTTCACTAAGTTAGCTGCTATTTTACACCAACTTTTGTTATTCAGTTCAATGTAATAAAATGTGATTTAGAGTCTGCTGTGTGTAAGGCACTGTGATGGGCTCGTTAGGGGTTACAAAGATGAGTAAGGTGAGGCTTTTGCCTCAGGAACCTCCAGCTATTCAGATGAGAGGTAGACACTTGCCCAGCTACCAGGATATAAGACAGAGTCTCTCTCATTGGCTTGAACATGCTCTGTAAGTATAAAGAGACTGTTGGCTGATTCCAGGTAGAGGAATCTGAGAAAGAGCTTCATGAAGGAGGTGGCTGTGATTTAGCAAATGAAAGTCAAGGAAGAAAAGCAATTGAAGAGGGCGTTCTGGGCATGAAAAGCAGGAGGGAAATAATCAAAGGCATCGAAGTAGAAAAGATGTATCTAGGCGAATTTAGTTATCTGGTGTGATGAATGGGGAGAGGCTAGAGGCAGACAGACCAGTTGGCAAGCCCTTGCATGGGGGTGAAGGGGAAGTGCGTGGAAAAGAGCACATACAGGGACCTCTGGGGAGCCTGGCCAAGTTCTCTTTCTTCATCTGGATGATGGTTACAAGGGCATTTGCCTCATATGAGTTGAGGCATGTATTTGTTTCATGTGGTTTTCTGTTTCAGTGTTTCATGTTACAATTTTTTTGCCTTTTAACATCTCTGTGGTTCTGGAGAAAGGGAATGACATAGTCCAGGCCGGAATGAAAGTGGAAAATGGTGAATAGACATGGGGGCTGTTCCAGAGCAATGGCTGTATGTGGAAAGTAAAATAGAGGAGTAGTAAGAGATAACAGTTTGGGACATACTACATCTGATATGGTTGTAGATCATAAATGTATGTTCTATATGTGACAATAACTAGCAAGCAGGGTAAAAATAAAAGTTCAAATCTCAGGAAAATGTTGTGCTAGACTTGGGGATCAGAATCAAGAGATAAGAGCAGAATTATGGAAATTGGAAAGTCAGAAAAGAAGATGGTCAAGGACAGAATCTTAGAAAATGTGTTTCAGGAGCAGAGTAATAGGGACCAGTATGGGATACTGAGAAGGAACTGGGAGCAGGAAGGCTGATTCAGGGTGGTGTGGTGGTCTAATATCACTCCTTAATGGGAGCAAGTCCAGGAGAGAATGTCAAGGAGAGGGTGATTAGCTGAGTCAGCTGCTGCAGATTGCTGATGGTCAAGCAAATTGCAGAGCAGTGCTGGTGACTGCTGGTGAAAAGGGTCACATTGCAAGGGCAGGTGGAGCAAGGAGAGTAGGCCACTCCTGAAAAAACACTGACAGTAATGGGAAAGAGATATACTGTGTGTACTAAGGGGAAGCAGGGATGCGGGAAGAGTTGGGCATGTTGGCAGGCATGCCAGTACAGCCAAGGAAAAAGAAACATGTGAAGATACGAAAGGCAAAGGGGTATTTGATGGAGCAAGGACCTAGAGCCCTGCTTCTCAAAGTATGGTCCCCAGACCAGCAATGTCAGCACCACTGGGAAATTTATTAGAAATGCAGATTCTCAGGCCCCACCCCAGACCTACTGAATTAGAAACTGTAGGATTGAAGCCTAGCAATCTGTGTTTTAGCAGACTTGTCGAGGATTCTGATGCATACTCAAAGCTGAAAACCAACGACCTAAGGGAAAGAGGACGAAGTGGTTTCAACCTGCACACGGGGGGGGGGGGGCTCTCCCTGAAAGGATTTCGACAAGAGGTAAAGAGAAAAGATGAAGAAGAGAGAAAAGATGAAATGAGAGAGTCCCAGGCTAGATAGATGATCATGTTGCCTGCTAATAAAAATAATTTTACTTCTTCCTTTCCTATCTTGATGCCTTTTTTTTTTCCCCCTTCTTTTTTTTAAACCCCTTGCCTTATTGCACTGGCTAGAAACTCCAGTGCAATGTTAAATAGTGGGAAGAAACATCCTTTTCTTGTTCATGATGTTGGGGAGAAAGCATCTGGTATTTCAGCACTAAGTATGTTAGTTGTAGGTTTTTTGTAGATGATCTTTTTCAGGTTGAAAAGGTTCCCTTCTATTTTTAGGTTACTGAGAGTTTTTATCAGAAGTAGATGTTAGACTTTGTCAATGTACTTTCTGCACTTACTGAGATGATCATATGTTTTTTCCTATCTGGTTCATTAATATGGTAAATTATATTGATCAAATTTTAAATATTAAACCAGCTTTCTTCCATTCCCAGGACAAACCTCACTTGATAATGATATTGGTATTCTATGTCTTTTCCCTTTCCTAATCAGTCTGGCTAGAGGCCTATCAATTTTATTGATTTTCTCAAAAGCACCAGTGTTTGGCTTCATTGGTTTTTCTCTATTATTTTTCTGTTTTCTATTTCATTCACTTCTGTTGTAATCTTTTTCTTCTGGTTATGTTGGATTTAACATACTCTATTTTTTTCTTGTTTATTTAGCTAGAAGCTGTGTCTTGGTTTAAGACTTTTCTCCTCTAGGCATTTTAATGCTATTAATGTTTCTCTAAGTACTGTTTCAGTGGCATCCCACAAATTGTAATACGTTGTATTTTCATCTTAATTTGATTCAAAATACTTTTCAATTTCTGTTTTGGTTTCTTTTTTGGATCCTAGGTTATTTATAAATGTATTATTTTCCAAATATTTTGGAGATTTCATAGAGAATTTTTATTTCTAATTTATTATTGATTCCTAATTTAATTCAATTGTGGTCAAGGACCATATTTTTATCTGACTGGAGCTCTTTTAAATTTGTTGAAACTTAAAATATGACCCAAAATATGTATATTTTGGTAAAGTCTTCATATCTATTTGAAAAGAATATGTATTCTGCTATTGTTGGGTAGAGTGTTCTAATACAAATATCAGTTAAGTCAAGTTAGTTAATAGCATTGTTAAAGTCATCTATTAACTTTTATTTTCTGTCTACTTGTTCAATTAATTAACGAGAGAGCAGTACTGAAATCTCAGATTACAATTGTGGTTTTATCTATATTTTCTTACAGTTTACCCATATTGACTTCATATTAGAAGCTCTGTTATTCAATGAATAAACATTTAAAGGTGTTGTGTCTGCTTCTTGAATTGACCCTTTAAGAAAATAATGTGCCCAGTGATATCCTTTGCTCTGAAATCTACTGCCTGATATTAATATAGCCACTCTAGCTTTCTTTCAACTAATATTACTTGGTATATCGTTCTCCATTTTTTTTTTACTTTCAATCTATTTGTGGCTGTATATTTAAAATACATTTATTGTAAGCCACGTATATTTGGGTCTAGCATTTTTATTTAGTCTGACAGTCAGCCTTTTACTTGGGGTATTTAGGCTATTTTTATTTAGTGTAAGTATTAATATGGTTAGATTTAAGTCTGTCACTTGTTATGTTTGTTCCATCTATTCTTTGTTCCTCTTTTCATATTTTTCTGCCTCCCTTTGGATTAAATGAGTATATTTTATTCTATTTTATCTCTTTAGTTGACTTTAGCTGTAACTCTTTGTTTTGTTGTTTTAGTAGTTGCTTTAGATGTTATAGTATACATCTTTAACTTATCACAGTCTATCTTCAAATGATATACCACTTTATCTATACCGGTACTATAAAATCCTTACAGTAGTATCTTCTATTACTCCCCTCCCAGTCATTATGCTGTTATTCTCCTGTATTTTACTTAAGTGTATGTTATAAAACCCAAAATACTTATTTGTTTAACCAGTTAATTATATTTTAACAAGAGTAAAATAATAAGAAAATTTGCCTATGTAGTTACAGTCTCTGGTTCTTATCATTTTTTTGTGTCTGAAGGACTTTCTTTGTTTCTTATAATGAATATCTGCTAGTGATTAATTCTTTCAGCTTTTGTATGTCTGAAAATATATTTCACCTTCTTTGTAAAAATTATATTTGAAGGGAATGCCAGGATAGCTCAGCAGTTGAGCACTTACCTGACAATCTTGAGGTCTGGGGTTTGATTCCTGGCACCTGCATTTGCAAACCCATATGCTGAACTGCGGTACAACTGATAACCACTGGCATGGCAAAGCAGCGAAGGTTCTTGCCTCCTATGTGAAAGTGGCCCTGGTTTGGTTTTTGCCCTACACAGCCAGCTCCACATCCACCCGTGTGGAATGAAACCATGTCACAACTAATGATGTACAACTATGGCGACTGCTCTGGGCCCTCCCCCTCTCTCTCTCTTACTTTCTTTGATCACAGTAAAATTAATCTTTAATATATGTTTTATTTATTTATTTATTTATTTTAATAATTATACAATTCTAGGTTGACAATTTTTTTTCTTTTAGTACCTAAAGATGTCACTACACTGTCTTCAGATTTGCATATTCCTTACAAGAAACATGCTGTCATCTTTATTTGTATATAATATATACAATTTTTTCCTGTGGGTTCTTTTTAGATTTTCTCTTTACCATTGTTTTTGGACAATTTGATTAGATTATTATGTGCCTTGTAGTTTTTTGCATGTTTCTTGTGCTTGGAGTCTTTTGGAATTTCTTGATCTGTGGATTAATAGTTTTCATTATATTTGGAAATATTTCAGCCATTATTCCCTCAAAATTTTTCTGCCTCCCTCTCTCTTCTGTCCTTCGGGGACTCCAATTACATGTATATTAGACCACTTAAATTTGCCCCACAGCTTACTTATGAATGCTTCATTTATTTATTTATTTATTTATTTTCTCCCTGTATTTCATTTTGGATGTTTTCTATTGCTTTTTCTTCAAGCTTACTAATCTTTCCATCTGCAATGTCTACTCTGTTGTTAACCCTATCTAATGTATTCTTTTTTCCTCTCTGACATTGTATTTTCATCTTTAAAAGTTTGACTTGGAACATTAAAAATATTTTTCATAACTCTATTCAACTTTTTAAATAAAATAAACATTATAATGATAACTCTTGTAAGGCCTTTGCCTGCTAATTCTCACATCTCTGTAAGGTTTAGATTGGGTTCAACTGTTTGTTTTGTTTCCTCATTATGAGCTGTATTTTTAAAATTATTTGCATGTCAGCTGTTGTGGGAACTGGGAGAAGCCCACCAGGGGTGAGGGGGCTGGAGCTGGGGGTGGGGAGGGGCCCATGGGGCCTGGGCTTGGGTGCTGGGCAGGAGAGGCCTCCAGTGGGCACTGGCTGCTCAGCTGATTGTTGGCCAGGTTCATGGCGCTCTGCATTTTTTTTTTTTTTTTGACAGAGAGAAAGAGATAGAGATAGAGATAGAGAGAGAGAGAGAGAACTGAACTGGGGGAACTCCCCAGTTCAGCACATGGGTCCACACCTGCCAGGGCCGGGATTCAATCCTTGGTCCCCCAGCACTGCAAAGTGAGTGCTTAACCCACTGAACCATCCCAGCTTCCCCTGCATGTCTTCTAATCTTTGATTAGATGCCAGGTATTTTCAATTTTACCTTGTTGGGATCTGACTGTTTTTGTACTTCTGTAAATATTTTTTAGTTCTATTCTGGGACACAGTTATTTTGAAATAATTTGATCCTTTTTGGCCTTGTTTTTAAGATTTGTTAGGCAGACCCAGAGCAGCATTTAGTCTGGGGCTAATTATTCTCCACCACTGAGAAAAGACCCAGCTGAGGACTCTACTCAGTGCCCTGTGAACTATGAGGTTTTCTAGTCTGGCTTGTGGAAACAAGTACTATTTCTGGTCCAAGTGAACACTGGCCCAGTCCCCTCCAATCTTCTCAGATGGTTCTTTTCTCAGCCCCAAGTAGTTTTGTTATATCCGTGCACCAATCAGTACTCTGCAAAATTCTCCACAGGACTATCCACAGATCTTTGGAATTCTCTCTCTCTCTCTGAAGCACTCTTACCTGGTACTCTGTACTGGGAACTGTAACTGCCCTGGTTTCTCAGACTCTCAGTTCCATCACTTTAGTTCATAGAGTCCACCTGGTTCGACCTTAGTTCTCCCTCCTTGTGCTGTGTCCTGGAAACTCTCTCAAGGCAGTAACATAGGGAATGGTAACCCTTGCTTAGTTTTTGCCTCCTATCTCAAGGATCACTGTCTTCGGTTGCTAATATTTTAGTGTCTGGAGAACTACTAAGTGAAAATTGGCTTTCTTCCATCTTGTCAAATTTGCTAATTTCATCAATAAGAAATGCAACTGACATGGCAGGCAATATAGATATACACTAAGTTTCACATCATTTATATGATAAATTTGTATTCCAGTAAGATTGGGAAATACTTTGATTTTAATGTGGACCTTATTGATGTTAAGAGTCTGGACTCATTCTCATGACTATAGTAAAGATATTCTTCCATAGTTTGCCTCCAAAAACCTATAAAATTTAGCAAAAGCTTAATTATTGGATAATATTTAAAGAGAATTTTTTTAATTCTAGATTTGAAGACTAAATCAAATCTAGAACAGACAGTTACTGTCCTAGTTTTTTTATTACACCTTTTGAAATAATTTGTATATACCTTTTAAATAATTTCAAGTGGCACAAAAATAATGTTAATAGCTCAGAGTCAAAAGTGAAAAAAGAAACATGTATAATTTAAAAAATCTTTTTCTTTTTAAGCGTTTTACGATGGGATAATGAGACAGATGTCTCTCAACTGGAAGGACATTTTGACATAGTTATGTGTGCTGACTGGTAAGTACATACAAATCATAAAACTCCTGTTAGGAAAATAGCTTTGCTGGAATAATTGGTCTGTGCAGCTTTGCTGACGGCTAAACCAAGTCAACAAATGAAGCACAAAGCCACCTTAACCTCAACAAATTAATATTCATCTCCATGTGACAGTTATAAGGTAGTCTTCTATCACACAGTAACTTCTACCACATTATTTCCCAAAGATTGATTTTGAGATGCATTTCCATTTTCTGGAATTGCCGCTGTTTCATGCTTGATGTATCAGTAAATGGACAACTTAGGCAAATTGCAAATAATTATGGCTCAGAGAGGAATAGTCTGGAGAAAAAGGAGTTTATCAACACAAACAGCTCAATTAGCTTACTTTTTAGGAGAGATCTGACTATCGATATAAGGGAATATATATATGTGTGCACACATGTATACGTATCCAGCAAATAAACATATCTGTGGAAATTCTTTAGGGAATTTCCTAAATGTATGTTTGCTATCTAATATTTTCATTGTATTCAATTATGATATTTATATATAAAACAAGAATGATAAAATTACATTTTATTATTATGCAAATAATATTAAAATCTCTGTCAGGGAAGCCGGGATGGCTCAGTGGGTTAAGCGCTCACTTTGCAGCGCCGGGGACTGAGGATCGAATCCCGGCCCCGGCCCGTGCGGACCCATATGCTGAACTGGGGAGCTCCCCCAGCTCAGTTCTCTCTGTGTCTCTGTATCTCTCTCTCTCTCTCTCTCTCTGTCAAAAACAATAAAGAAAAAGAATTTAAAAAAAAAGAAATTTAAAAAAAAATCTCTGTCAGATGCCTGCTTTTTAAAAATAATTTGCATATTTTGTCTACTCTTTTAGCCCAGTCTACTTATCACTAATGAAAGCTTGATCCTAAGTTATAGGATAAATATGTATCAAACCTTGATAATTATTTTGACTAATCATATGTATTTTCTTCATACATGCTGAATAATAATAATGTCAGCATATGGGAAGTATTGACAACTCACAAGTACTTTCCCTAAGAATAAGATCTTACTTGTATTTTCATCACAATGTTTTTTAATAATATCACTTTAGATTTGAAAACACAAGTTCAGATTCTGAAGAAGTCCTATTAAATTGATAAACCAAATTATAAGATCCATAACTTGGACAAGACTTTTCTTATCAGAGAGCTGAATGAATAGAATGAAATTTTCAGGAAATCTTTACTATTATTATTTCATTATTATTACTTCATATGATTTTCAATGGCTAACTTTTCTAAGTCAATGAAATTAGATTTGCCCTCTTGTATCTCTGAAAAATACTTCTCAAAAAATAAATATTTTGTTTTAATTTTTAGCTGAAGTTCTCTAGTTTTCCATGGCCCTTTTAGTCTCTTGGAATACAATTTCAGAAAACCTGTCTCCAAATAGGGAGAAACAGATTTCTGAGTAATCACTGATATTGTGTGTCAATGTTCCATCCCTCATCTAATCAAAAATAAGGAACTAAACCCTCACCATATGATTTGAGCAAGTAATATAGTAAATGTCTTTCCTCACCAAATATGAGAAAGAGTCCTCCAGGTTTCATTGCACAGATGAAGATAATGCTGGCAGGATTAGATGAGATTAAGCATGAAAGTCAGATCAGAGAGCAACGGAAAGAGGGAAGGAGGGCAGCATCTTCCTGGAGGTTTAGACAGGGGTCGCGCATGGCTGGGCTCTGATTTTGTGGGGAAAGTCAGGTCTGGCCAAGAGATTTACAGTTAAATTTGTTCTTTGCACAAATATCAAAACAGCCTGGCTTTGTCAGACCTTGTGTAATGGACACCCACACCATGTCATCCTATTTGTACCTGAGAAACAAGCAGAGGAAGTAAGGTTTAAGCTCCTTTCTGATTAACATTCTCAGTTAGGTTAAAAATAGCCACATAACATGTTTGAAAAATAGTCTTTTTTCCCTAGCCAACACCAAGGTCACATACAACTGATATGCATGATGCATATTCAGTTAAGGCTTTCATTAGAAATACACAACATAATACAATGTATGAGGGCTGTCCGGAAAAAATCCAGCCATAATTGCTTCTATTTCTCATACTACATGGCTGAATACTTTCCAGACAGCCCTCCTGTATACACACACACACACACACACACACACAGTGGTTGAGAATTTATGAATTAAATATACCAAGTTTCATTTTATAAATGGCTTTTTTTATGCATGAATCAAGTTATTTTTCTCCCTGGTTTTCTAAGTGCCAAAATGTCAGCCTGCTTCTAATTTCCCATTTGTAAATATGAAACATTAAGCTACTCTCACTGCGATGCTGATATTATTTGCAAAAAAAAAATGCTTTGGTAATGGTCTCTCTTCCTGATCACAGGGATGGGTAAGCTGCTTAGAAACTTAGAAAGTACAGTGATGTTTCTAATTCGCATGTTGTGCATATAATGGTGAAAACCAGGGTTCCCGGAATTCTTTATGTCCTGTTGGTTTGATGTTTCTTTATCAAAGTCATTGTGTGGATGCTGCTTTTGGAGGCAGGCAGACAGACCATGCCTTTTTGGGGGGGGACTGTCACAGAGGAGGAAAAGAAAGTTCCCTTTAGCAACCACCTCCAAGATGAAACCTGAAATAGGGCCAAAAATAGGTGCCACACATAAATAGATCACGTTGTCTCACACCATTTTTTAGTCATTGTCATCAATGAGATGTGGATTAGGCCAAAGGCATATGAAGCAAGAGTTGGAGTTCAAATATTAGGTACATGGATTAAATTCTTATTGAAACATTTCCAGCAAGGGTGGTATTGTCTGATTCCCTGAATAGCTAACCAGTAGTGCTGCTTGATTCCATTTACATGAAAACAAGCTCTATTCACAAACCTTTTCCAAACCCACATTGTGGTTCAAGTAAAATGCACATGATTACAACAAGCGGTGATATGTTTATGTTCTTAAATCATTCATATATTCATATATTTACATTCAAACATTCACAAACCTGTGGGCAGTGGGGGAAATAACTTTTTTCCCAGAAGAGACAGTCTCTAGGTTCACATCTAAATTATTAGCTCAACTAGATTATAAAATAAAATGGCAAACTGTGAAAGCTAGTCATTATTTCACCATTCAGCATTTTTGACAATGAAATATGGTTTCATGGTTCAACAGTTCCTAAATAACATGTAAAATGTCAATGTTGAAATAAACAGAAGGAAAAATCGAGGTGTAGCCATATTGTAAAAGGATGCTGTTGACAAACATCAAAATATTAGAATGTTTAACCACAGGTGTGGAGGAAAACCTGCTTATTAAGTTTCCTGGTTGACTTGTTTAATGTTGAATTTAATGTAAGTGTTATTTTCTGCTGGAACGTAGTCCATCCCAGTCCTTGCTGAGTTCAGACTAGTGAGTGATTGTTAATTTTAAGTCTGCCTTTCCAGACTCCTATGCAATCACAATAATAATCTAAGAGCTTGGAAGTAAGATTTTTATTTTTATCCAATGAACACTTTCATGCAGTTTTTGATAGCTTTCCAGTTCATTGTAGCAATGCAAACATAAAGATGATTCTGCACATTTGAATTCTCTAAAGGCTTGAAAAGTGAATCTGAAATGCTACCCATGGCCTGACGCATGGAGCTGGGTCTATGTAGGGCAGTCAGCACCACATCTGGCCCAAGACTTTGGAAGGCAATCGGAGAGGGTACATCACCTCACTGGCTCTCTCAGCATTACTACTATGTATGGTGGATTGTTTCTGTTTTCTATGTTTTGTTTTTGTTTTTGTTTTTTGTTTTTTACTTTCAATGATGAAAAAGTTTGGTTTTAAAGATTTTTGTAAAAAAATCCCCCTCAAAATAGGTTCTAGAATTTCTTTGTATTCTTCCAGATGCTGTGTTCATGGATAATTCTAAATCACAACTCACAGACCTTTACACCTGAAAAGATCTCTAACCCAAATATAGTCAGCCCTTTCACCTCACATCTGAGGAAACTCAGCTCCAAAAAAGACAAAATGCCAAAGCTCTTGCCACCTAAGGGCAGAGCCAGTGAGAGCAGAATACAACCTCAGTGCCACAGGTCCCCTAACAATCAGCTGATAACTACTGATGGAGGCCATTCTGCCACTGAAAGTTAATCCAAACAGTGAATGTAACTTAGCACATCTCACCTTGAAAATGACCTAGAGGTCTTCCTTTCTGTGGGAAGTGGCAGAGAAATGCCTCCTTGTTCCCTGCTCTAATTAACTTCCCTGTGAGAGGAGTTGTAAATGCTCAGTGCTCTGCATAAAACTCTGATTCTTCTGGAGGTGATGAAAATAGCCCTGCACCTTTCCTTTGTCATAAAATCTGGGATTCAGATCAATAGAACATTAAGTGTTGATTCCACAGTGAATTATATAGAGGGCGTGTGTGTGTGTGTGTGTGTGTGTGTGTGTATGTGTGTACACAGCAAAACTAGACTGACTGTCAATGTCTTTTGATCAGTAACTGAAGGGAGAGTTGAAATGGTATCTCCATCCCAATCGCTGACCCACTCAGCCTTTTTTAATAGATCCACTTAAGCTACTGCTGTTCTCAGAGCCCATTAGGACTTATTTAAGGGGTGAATTTTCAGGAGATTATATATCACTCCCACTAAAGCACATTGAAATTGCTCACATGACATAGCCTACGAAGTGTTATAAATTCTGCATTGGAGCTAAGGAGAAAGGCGAGCTTGCCTGGAATAGACCTGTTAGAGAACGGCAACAATTACTTTTGGGAAATTTGATTTGGAATGATGGAGAAGACAACATTATCTTTCAAAGAACTGTTTGGAATGGGTACTGTGTGTTAAGCTGCATTTTCCAGTAAGCTGTGATGTTAATATCTGTGTCACCATTACCAACATTAAGAAGGAATATTATTTTATAAGGTTATGTTTTAAACTCAGCTTTTAAAATGCTGTTTATTTATTCTAACACTCTAACCATCTCTTAGATGCAC
This sequence comes from Craseonycteris thonglongyai, assembly GCA_004027555.1. NCBI lineage: Eukaryota > Metazoa > Chordata > Mammalia > Chiroptera > Craseonycteridae > Craseonycteris > Craseonycteris thonglongyai. Next base: position 583 of record PVKE010043079.1, on the reverse strand, counting down.
AGGTATAAACTGAACATGGTCTTTTGCTTAATGTTGTGTATCCAACCAGCCAGGCCTCATATAGGCCTGAGTACCTGACAGAGGTATTGTCTCACAATAATAGTCCTCTTAAAAAACAAAACCAGAATGCTTAATTATTAAAGTCTTAGATATTATCTCACTAAAGAATAAGGTGTGCAGTCCCGAAGAGAAAAAAAATTTACCATAAAACACTAGATACAACTGGATTCTTTCTTATCAATTCTTAATGCTTATTAATCACTGATTAATATGACTTAAAGGAAAAATTTTGTAGCATTTGAATTATACACATTCTGTGCTCTAAGGTTTAAGTAATTTTTTTATTTAGAATGACAAGACAATTTTTTCATGTGTAATAATAATCAGGTTATCCTGATTGATGGATGGAATAGAGGAAGGTTCTTATTCTAGACATGATTTCTAGCTCATCTTAGCAATGTTTTTTTTCCGTTGCTCAAAGCATCTTTTTATAGAAGAACCTTCTACTAAACATGTCATGCTGAAACCCAAGCGCTGACTTCTTAGAAACTTTTCATAAACTGCTTCCCCCCCCCCCCCCCCC
>PVKE010043078.1:0-13499 GCA_004027555.1 Craseonycteris thonglongyai | reverse complement strand
AGAGTAAAAGTGGATGGGGTGGTTTGTGGAAGAAACCAGGCGCAAACTTCCCAGAGTCAAGTCCCTGTACAGATACAAGGTGAGCTTACATCCTTCACTGTCAAATTCTGACCCCACAAGTGAAATGTTGTCTAGCGAGAATCGAGTCTAATTAGACTCAGGTCCCAAAATTTTTCTGGCTCTCTAGTCATAAAGGTAACCTTCCGCTCACATGTACCAACATTCCAGATCCCCAGCAGGAAAGCAAGGGTTCAGCATGAACCACCGTGTTAGTGGAGGCACCTGGAGACACACTTATCATATAGAGACTGGTGGGAGCCTTCCCAGAATCCAAGTATTTAGACAACAACCATGGGCCAGCCATTCAAGCAGGACTTATGCAGCATTATAGTGTTAGTCCTGCTTCATGTAATCTTTCCTGGACAGGAATTATGACCCTGACTCGGTTTTTGTGCTGTTTTGACATTTGATTTTAATAGCAGGTAGTCTGATGACATGACACGGTACTAATTTCTCTTGCATCATCCACAAACAACTGCAATGCTTGTTAGTTTTTGTCTTTTGGTGCATATTTAACAGGTATACATGTATGTAAATTACTATGGTGTTTACTACAGTACTTAAATTTTTTTTCTCATTTATGTTTCAATATAATTTTTAGGTAAAATTGGCATTATGTTTTTTGATTTAGAATTAGAATAAAAATTGCTTTTTAAGAATTGAGAGGACTCAGTGTTAATTTCTGTTGCACTAAATCTCCATTTTCATGAGAAAACAACATTTTCAATTATATTTATCAGTTATGTTCTTGCCTAGGTATGCAGTTAAAATGACTTGTTTTACTTATGGATTTTCATGAGTCATTCAGTTGGGTATATTCAGATACTTCCATCTTCATGTTTATTTTCAAAGTGACTGTGTTTTGACAATATCATTAGTATGTTGTATGTGGTGATATCGGGTTCAGTGGATAACTTTATTTAAATTAATAAGCCTTATACTTTAGAGCAGGTTTAGGTTCACAGCAAAACTGACCGGAAAGTAACAAAGAAACAAAAGCTTATGGGCACAGTCAATAGTTGGGTGGTTACCAGAGAGTAAAGGGGCAGGTGGTTTTAAGAGCAGGGGTAGAGGGCACTGTTGTGAGAGGACCCCAGATATATGGTGATGGAGGGAAAGCTGATTCTGGGTGGTGGTGAGCACATAACGCAATACATAGAGGTTGTAATGTAGAACTGTACACCTGGAAACTATGTACTTATTACCAACCAATGGCACCCCAATAAATTTAACAATTAAAAAAACCCTGGAATCACAAAGCCTTTATTCTTGTCTTGCAATTGGAGAAATGCTAGAGATGAGCTGTTCCCTGTGTTTTGCTGTGCTGCATAGTACAGTTCCTACAGACTAAGCTTTCTTCTGACAGGGCATTTCACCCTAAGTTGGTCATTCTGGAACGAAAAGCTGAAGTTGTACTGTGGAAGAGCAAAATAACTGTACTCTCTTTCAGGTACTCTTAATGATAGCAGACAAGGAAAAATCATGCTATTTAAATTTGAGATTGTTAGTTTATGTTACCAAGTCTACCAATGATACCATTTTCTGTTAGTCTGATGGGTTTTGTTAAGATTTTAAACATGAGAAAGAGCAGTTGACTTGTAGGTATCAATTTTTGATACATCCATTCTTTTTATTTTCTCATTTGATATGCATATATATAGACACACACATACCTATATATGTGTATATGTAAAATAAAGGAAGTCAAAATTCTAAATGTATTAAATGCCTATAAATGCCATTAATATTCACTCTCCTATAGTCTTCTGGTGTTTTCCCAAAGAAATGCTTTTTAAAACATCACATCACATCACGTCTGATACATTTAAAGTTCTATATTTTTGTATTGTGGATTTAAAATTTTTTTGTTTAATAGTGGATGAGTGCTCTGAAGAAGAATTTTCTAGCAAGTAAGATTTTCTTAAATTTGAAAAATTATGTGCTAACCAAGGGGCAGCAGCAAATGAAACTGACATTGGTTGAGCGTTCTGCCCTGGGCTAGACCATATATTACGTGCTTAACATTGGCTAGCTCATACAGTCAATACAATGGCTTCACGAAGAAACTATGTTGATACAACTGACTTTTTATTAGACATGTGTGTTTGAGGGAGGGCAATTAATTGAGCCATGGTTCTATGGTTAACAAGTGGCTGATCCATGATTTGACTTTCAGCCTGCTTGACTTACTTCCTCCTGCGTTCTCTTGTCCCTCAATCTATACTGATCAGTTCCTGTGCAACACCACATTCAAGAATCAGATGCAGAACAGGTCAACTTAGAGTCCAATTTAGGTATATATTAACTCTGATTTCGAGTTTTTCTAAAACATGTGCACAGTCGAAGCACTTGTCCAAATATATATGACAATTGTAGCAGTAACTAGAAGCTTGTTTTTACTGTCAACGAGTTGAGGGCACATCTCAGTTAGCTATGGTCACAACCACATGTTCATATACAAGGAAGACCTAATGAGACAAGTGTTTTAGGTATAATGTTGTGTACCCTACTTGAAATGAATTATTTTTCTGTAAGTAAAGTATATCTATGTATGAACCATGTTGTGTTCAAGAAATTCAGCATCCATTTAGAAGACATTCTGAACTGATTTGCCTACTTAGTGACTTCCCATTCTGAGTTTTTCTTGAGGCTAATACTTTTCCCTAATCTTATGAAGTACTTTCACTTTTTCGTAGAGACCTTTTTTCTTCTTCCATGAGTCTTCTTCACTCTTTACTTTCTTGTCTACTTTTCTTGGAGAAGAGAGATCAGAGATCCAATAAGTGAAAAGAAATAATAGCAGGGTTGATGACAATGAGAAATTACAAAAAGGAAGGACACGGGATCTTGGGAGTTATTTGGAAAGACATAATAATATAAGGGTTTCAAGGAAGTCTTGAGCAGGTTGCTGCTAATTTGTTTGTTGAATTGGAGGAACTACCAATATTCAAGGTTTCTATCAAAAACATTAACATAATTTGAGCCACTAGAAAGATTCTCATAATTGCAAACAGGAATGTGGTATCATCTACCTGCACCCCAACTGTCTGAGGGGGCTTAGATTCCCTCAAGCCCAAGAGGACTGGAGATTGTGGAACTGCCTCAATCTATGGCTCAAAGTGGATGTGTCATCACGTCCACCTCTTTTCTGAACTCGCTGATGTCTTTGGGCAGAGGAAGGACAGGCTGTCAAATTAGACATGGAGTTGGGTCATTGGGAGTAATTGACTGAGTTTCCATTCAGCTGGTTTTCCAGGAGCAGGGAAGTAGAGAGCTCTTACTGTGGGTCATCTGATCCCATCCTGGCTCAGGAGGCTGTGTCTTCATAGACAAAAAGATTTCAAGGGTTCAGATTGCCGTAGAGCTGCGAGTAAGAGCGATCTGGGAGTGGGAAGGATAATACCATATAAATTTGTTCTTTGTCTTATGTATATTTCTCTTGCAAACATTTCAAATGTTTTTGAGGGAGCTCTCTGTGCTGCTATAAAGCAAATGGAAGGAATAGGGTCACCTTAATATGTGGCTTCCATGCTAAAGAAACAAGACTGCCATTTTTGACCAACAGATTAGGCTTTGTACCAGGCAGGGGCAGACAATAGAGAAGGGACAGTGTATCTTCCTACTATGATTGAGGTAATCAGATTTGTTGTCATTCAGATTACAAGAGTTCTATCTGCCATGCAGTAGAATTTCAATTCATCTTTTAGGACTTTTGGTGGAACCAAATTCATCTCAGGCATTTCCAATATATTGGCTGTCAACTCTATTTTGTGGGAACTTGGAGCCTGTCTTCATTGACTATTTCAGAGGTTGGGGTTGGTAGAGGCACATGTAGATAACTAAAAGTTTTTTTAAGACAGAGGCCCGATTTTAATTACATTATATTTAATTAATTATATCTAATTAATATACAGGTAGGTGATCTTTCATTTTCCAGTTGCTTTTTTAAAGACATGAATCACTTCATTCTGTTGTATGTTTTTACTCTAAAGTTTCTCCAGTGAAACTGACATTGCTGATTCATGGACCGTGTCAGATGATGACTTTGGTTTTGGTCCTAAGGTAAAGTCCTCCTTTGAAAAGTGAATTTTCCTGCTCGGGTATTGTGTAGTTCTTCCCTTTGAAATTTAATAGTGATCCGCTATCATTGTTTGATGTTCGTAATGGGAAATTGGTTAGAACTCACTGTTTTATAGAAATCTAGCTAGTTGAGTGTCTATTTTTTTTTTTTTTTTTTACTAAGTGAAGGCTGAACAAAGATAGGCTGGAAAATACGTAGTAAGAGCCACATTATATTAAGAAAAGGTTTCCCATAATAGAGGAATATGAAATTGGGTCAAGAACAAGGTTTATTCATGTGGCTTTTAAATCATACCAACATGACTTTTGTAATTCTTGTGCCTAAATGAGATCTTCAATGGATCTGATTGCTTATTGTCATGATTATAAAATACTCCTGGTGGTTTTCAGTCTCCAAACTATGGCATGTGATATGTAATTATTTTTTCAATTTTACCGTTTTGATTTTGGTATCAGATAGATGGTTAGAGGGAGTTTCTGATCTGTCATAATTCTACCATAGGTTCCATATTTGGACTTAATGACAGTAGAAATTGTGGAACTTTAAAAATTTCAATTGCCTTTTTCTAAAGCCATATTAGAGAAGGCTTTGACTGTGTTCTATGTCATTGCACTAAGCGTGTACTTGATGTCTTTATCTTTTGAAGAATACATGTTTTTTTTAAATCAATGACCCGTTTTAGAAGCAGAGTCGGGTAGGGGGAGTTTAATGTAGACGCCGGTTCTGAGCCTTTGTGCAGCTGCCAGCTGTGTGGGGGAAGGGTCCACAAAGGAACAAAGTGGACGAGTGCATAACTCCTCCAGCTCTTGTCCTGAAGTGAGACCATTCACCTCCTCCCTTATGTCCCTGGTGCTTTTCAAGTTGTCCTGCAGCCATGGGGCTGTGGGCTCATGTGTCCTTCAGTGAGGGAGTTGGTGCCCATGCCCTGGAAGCACAGTGAGACTCCAGCAGCCTTCCGAAGGCCTTCCTGCAGGGACTCCCTGCTGATTTTCACAGCCAGGTGCTATGGGGACTCTTCTTTTCTGCACTGGTGCTCCCACTGGGCTGGGGAGTCTTTTGCAGGGCTGGGACCTCTCCCTCCTCAAGGGAAACTTGCAGCTGAGATGTCTCTCCTGATTCCTACCTGCCCATGTGAGTGTGGGACCAGCCATTTTGAATATGCTCTCCTCCTACCTGTCTTCACGTGGCTTCTGCATATCTCTAGTTCTCAGAGTTCTGTTCAGCTCATCTTCATGTGGTTCTCAGCATAGGGGTTCTGTCATTTACTTGTAATTCTGATGTGTCTATCCAAGTAGGCAAGCACATCATTCATGTATTCTGCATTCTTGACCAAACCAGAAATTTGTATCTCATCACTAAAATCATTGTACTACATTCTCAAATTTCCAATACCAGGTGTTTTGTTATTATAGGTATTTAAACATTCTTCTCAATCCCCTGAGTCACTATAAGGTACTGGGCATTAAAAAACATAATTGTGCAAACCCTGGATCAGCTAGAATAAGGTCTCTCATGAAAGAGTCATTTTAATGTTTTTAGAATCTGAATCAATGAACAAAGGCAATTAGCATTTTGTGTAATGAAATGTTACAAGGAATACACTATGCATAATAGATGAGAAGTAAATTTATTTGTATTTCTAGGAATATGGCTTACATTTATGCTCCCTTTATGTATTTAGAATGCATATGTTCAATTGAGTTATGTTAAGGAAATTGTCATAAATGTGAAGGAAATAAAAAAGAAATATGTGTTAAAATAAGAAAGTAAGTTACAGTCTATTTTTTAGTACCTTTCAATTGTAAAATTTTAATTTAGATATAGAATGTTCAGCCTTTCTTAATGTCATGTCATGCTTTATTCTCTATGACCTTGTTTTTCATTTTTTTAATTAAATTACTGGGCTGACATTTTTTAATAAATTTATATAGGGTTTAAGTGTATAGTCCTACATTGTATCATTTAAATTTATCTTTTCAAGCCATACATTATCCTCAGAATTCTTATTATCATTTCTTTCTCTAAGTGGAAAGCAGGTGTGTTAGGAACATTTTTTTTTTCTCTAGTAATTATTTACAGCTTTTAAGTCATCATAGATGCCCATGTTCAAATATTACAATTGAGTAGCTTATTCTATATTGACAAATTATTTATTACAGTAGAATTTATATACAAACAATTATAGAGTAATGCAAATCAGTATCATGAGGAATATACTCTGAACCAAATTTTCTGTTTCATATACATGTATATATGTATTTATTTACTCTGTTTTATATATTTTGTATATTTATACAGTTTTAAAATTTTAATATGAAATAAAATGTCCACAAAACAGGCTTTTTCCCACAGTGTGTTCCTCAGAATACTGATGTATGACTAATGTCTTCTGAATATGTTTATATATACTAAAATTATGTGTCTGTTTTTCCACATATATTATTGTACTTATTATGCATTTCTTTTTTCCTTGTCTCAAGCTTGTACTTGATAAATGGTTGTGCTTCATTTACTTCCTTTCTTTCTCCTCCCCACCTCTTAATTTTCTTTTTTACCCCAACCCTATTGTTTTCCTCCCAGGAAACATTGCTTCAGTGTCTGTTCTTTCAGTTCATCTGTTTCCATTGTCAACATATGTGGTCATAGCTTTCTATTTACTATATGTATAGTTCTCATTCATGAATCATTGCCCCTCAGGTTTATTCTATTTTTTTTTTCTCTCTCTTGGAAGCAGCCATATGGAAACAATCATTGGTCTTTAGCTTTTTTAAATTTATTTTTTACAAACAGAATAGAAGCAGCCTTATAATATTTATAGTTATAACCCACGTACATAAGCTACTACTAAAAACTATATTCTCATATTTTGCCTTACAAGAGATAATGCATGTAACTGGAAATCATGCAAAAGCATTTCAAAATGCATCAAATAATTAATTTGAATGTTGAAATATTAGTTTTTTAAATTAATACTCTCAAATATGTAGGGGTAAATTTTATGACCTAATGGGTATCATAGTATTTGGATAATGATCTTAGGGGTGAGGCTAATAACATTTGGCGGTTTAGTCTATCTATCCTCTCATGATTTTTACCCCATAAGAAGATGCATGTTAGTAAGTGGCAGAACTGGGATCCAAATGCACATCTAAGTGATTCCAAGCCTGTGTGCTTTGTAGTAGATAAGATAGTAATGGTGACTATTACTAATCATTATTAAAAAGTTGATGCTAAAATGGTATGAATTCTTTCCTAGACTGCCAGTAAACCAAACTTATGGAAGCTGATGGCTGCTTTTCTACAATCCCAGAACAGTAAGCTATTGAAAGTCTGTTCATTCTTATGTTATTCACTGATTTGAAGTTACCTGTGTTTCATGTACCCTTTCCTTTCTTTTTCTTCTACTAGAAGCGAAATATGCCCTTGGAAGTCCAGGCAAGAAGACCTTCTCTGAGGACAATAAATCTCAGAGGGAGAAAAAAGATGTAGAGGTGGGTGCGAGAGTTCGGGGTTGTGGGGGAGTAGGGAGGGGGCATCAAATATAGGGTGATGGAAAGAGCTGACTTCAGGTGGGGAGCCCATAATGCAATACATGGACAATGTTATATAGAATTGTACACCTGGAGCCTATGGAATTTTTCTCAATCAATGTTAGCCTAATACATTTAACAATAGAAAAAATATATTCCTGGTTGAAACCCTTCCCAAACCACCAAAAACAGTCTAGGTCTTTGCTCATACTTATTTTCCATCACCTGAACCTCTTCTGAAACCTTCTCTCATGTCTTTAGCAGAACTTGGTCTTAAAAAGTTAAATAGTTTTAAGTTTTTTCCCCAATGTAATGAGGGGATCCTAGAAAGAAATGCAAGTCCAGCAGACTTTAATAGAAAACAAGTATAATAACAAGAGATACATATGTACAGGACTGGGTTTTATAGAGGCTAGTGGGAGTAATCAATGCTTAAGTATGCCATTATGGAAGGAAAGAATAAGAAAGGCGTAGAAAGCACAGCTAGGTGAATGTGAAGATGAGGAGCTTAAGGGGGCAAATTCATTTAAGAAAAGCAAGATATAAATAAGATTTAATAAGAGAGTAAAGGTGAAATGATTGAAAGGAAACACCAGAAATGGGGTTAAAGGGCGAGCCAAAACTTGCTATATTAAAATAGATGATAGAAGTTTTTATAAATGCAAATTAAGAAAGACAGGTAATGAAGAAAAGTGCCAAGAATTAGTTATAGCTGTTTTTCAGAAACACAGAAGAAAACAATTCGGATTTTTTGTTTAATGAAGTTTTAATTTGAAGTATTTTTTCATAATTCTTACTACTAAGCATAATAAAGTAACATTCTATGTTCTTTCTGGTAATATCTGTGTTCATAGATCATGCAAAGTGAAATCTGTTTTAGGCTTTATGAGATTTATTATGAGCTGTGAGATTTTGGCCCTGCTTTGCTTGTATTTTGTACCATCTCTACTGTTTGGTATATACTTGCCTTTTTAGGGGAGGAGGTGTTTGTTAACATATAGCTAGCATAATGGGAATGGGATTTTCTTTTGAGGTGCTGAAAATGTTTTGAAATTTTCTGAGAAAGGTTATCTCTTTGTCCTTGAAGTATATTTATCCTGATTTAGACATGATGTTTGCATAACAGTGTAAATGTACAAATGACACTAAATTTTTCACTATAATAGGGTCCATTTCATGGTGTGTGAACTTTACCTCCATAAAAAAAAAAGAAAAAAAAAGATATATATATATATATATATATATATATATATATATATATATATATATATATATATATATATATATATATTGTCTTAATAATCAGTCAGTCAACGACATTAGGTCATGGTACACATTTTAAAACAATGAAATTAGCTCAGTTAAAACCCATCTTCTGTTCTGGATCCTCCCCTAACAATATCTTCATGATACTGTTCTCTAAGGGGCTGTTTTGTTCTTTCAATGGCAGCACACTTCTGTGCTGTGCAGAAGTCAGATGAGTTCTTCATTTGATCCCGTATGGATGGACAGACAGTTGTTCTGCCATCATGAACAGTGATGCAGGTCTCCTCTGAGGGTCCTCCAGGGCAGGCTCAGCCTGAGCAGGGCTGTGAGGACGCACAGACGTCCACAGGCCCCTCTCTGTGTTCTCTGCAGGCTGAGGGCAGAGCTTCAGGTTAGGGCGTGTTCAGGAAGGGGGCACAAAAGGAAAGAACCCAGCAAGGGAAGGTGTGATGTGGTAACTGGGCAGGGAACGGAAGGGCTGAACAGAATGTGGTCCCTTCAGGGGCTTAGAATACAGGCAGCCTGGGCTTGATCCGCCTCTGCACCTAGTCCCAGCTGTGAGACAGTGTGCAACGCCAAGCTGCAGGGAGCTAGGGATTCTGAGTGGTCTTGTCCTGATACTGTGCCTTTAATGGACACATGTGCACTTGCCAAATGAAAGAAATCACATGATGACATTTCCTAATCTAAAACAGTCTTTTCACAAGTTCTGCAAAGGCTTTGCATTATTGAATTATATCAAATTCATATATTTTACAAATAGCTGACTTTTTAAGATTATATGATTTTCCTGAGGATGTCGTCTATGTCTCCTTGACATGTATTTATAGTGATATTCCTTCTAAGTCCCCTGCCTCAAATTTGACTCCTTCCAAGTTGAAGACATTGCCCTGGCACTTTCCTTTCTCCTAACTATAATCTGCTCTGCCATCTGTGCCCCCATCCAAGCAAACAGCAGCTCTGAAATACTGAGGCATGAGAAGTCCTGGACCTCACCTCTCCCGGGAATCACCACATGCTGTCACACATCAAGTTTCGTAACTTCTACCTGCTTGCCGTTCCTTATATGTCGCTACTGTAACTCACTTTCTCTCATTTCATTGTGAAGCCCTCATTTCTAGTTGTGCTTTTGTTATGTTCGTGTTCCAATTGCTGCTACAGTGACTGTTGTGAAATATATTTGGGATGACGTGGTACCTCTGCTTATTCAGTGGCTCCCATTGCGTGGGGGTAAAATTCACAAGCTGGCCTGAAACTTGCCTTCTTTGCTTTGGTTCCGACTCTGCCGGGTTATCTCCCCATCGCATGTGAGTGGTCCTGTTTGACCACATTCCTTGGGTCCCCTCACCTACTGTGCTGTCCATACCTCATGCGCTTGCTCTTGCTGCCCTTTCTAGAATACGCTTCACTCCATCCCTCTGCTCTGAGTATGTTTTTCAAGATACAGCCCTATACTTGCATCATTCCCTGCGCATTCCATTCACAACCGTTTTCTCCCCTGTGTTTTTATTGTACTTCATGCACCTCAGGTGTAAAACTCACAAGGGATTCTTTCCTGATCTTATTGTTCTCCTGTATCTCCACCCTGACTAGAATATAAGACAAAGTCCTTTATTTAAAATTCCAGCTGCTCCCAGGTCAGTGCCTGTGATTCGATGGACCCAGTAAATGTTTGTGTCTTACTGTGTAATGGACTGAGTGAGTGAACAAGTGATTGAATGTGATGTGTTCTGAATTTGGGGTTTTGTTTTCTTTTGTTTGTTCTTATAGGCAGAAGCAATAGAGCTGCTGATTGGAAAAGAGGAACACAGTATGGATGTTATTGAAAATGCTCCACAAGAGCAAAAAAATAACACTTTGATTTATGTTGATGGAGCACACAAATATAAGAGAAGTGGTAATGTAGTGACTATCTATGAATTTTTCTAGCTTGAATGCCTTTGTAAACAAATCTAATGTGTGTGGATCCAAATGTGAAATCCATTTCTTTTAAGTGTTTCTTCTCCATCTGTCACCAAAGTGTCCTATTACCAACTTTTTCCTCTTGCAAAGGGTTCAGTGCTCTGACATTCTCTTCTGCTTAGACTTTCACTTTTCTTGAAATATTCATGAATGGAGATAGACGTGAATGTGTCTTTAAATTGCATAGTAATCACTGCTCACAATAATGTATCTGTGACTACATTTTATAGTTAAACTTTCAGCATTAGGATTAGGAGAAGAGGAAGAGTCATAACCCTGGAATTCTGAGGTACTGTCTTTTATTATTATTATTACTATTGTTATCATCATCACCATCATTACTTTAATGTTACTTTCAATATCAGCATTCAGTGATGTGAAAACATAAAGGTATGCTTTCACTTTACTTTCTTAGCTCCATATGTGCCCGTATAAATGATTTTCTTATCTTTTAGCTGTAATGAATATAGTTCTGCTACCTTGCAAGAGTCACTTAATGAAATCAGTGTAGTGTTATCTAGTATAAAACACTAAGGCTTCAATCAAGGTCATAATGAACCATTATGGGTTTGACGTTAGGTTTATCTAGAAAGTCCAAAATTATTCCAGGTTGACCTATAACCAAATATGTGGTTCTATGGTTCTTGTGGATATGTAAATGTCTTAATGCAATTCAGAGACAAACAGTTTAGATTGTAACTTTTTTTATAACTATAACTTGGAACTTGAAAAGATAATGCCTGGGACTTCAAAGTATTATTATATTTGTATTGACAAATAGATCTGCAAATAACTTTTTCATAGAAAGAACACATAGTGAATATTAGTAAATATAAAGGATTATATGAACAACAATTTAGTTTGGTGCTATTTTTGTTTGTTTTTGTACCTAAAAGAGCTTGCATTGAGTAATTTTATGATGACCATACTTTCAGTAATATAAGGACAAAGTAAACACGAGCTTAAGGAGATGACAGCTATGGGAAGAGATAAGAAGGGTGTGATCTTTTGATATACAAGTCATGTGTGGCCTGATGGTACATACATTGTATTTGAAGTCTAAGAACATGCTTGCATCCTAAATTGGTTACCTAGTACATATAGGCTAATGGCAATCTATCCTTTTAACCTGTCAGATGTCAGTGACCTCATTCCTAATAATGATACAAATGCCTATCTTTCCGGTATGTGTAAGCAACATACGTGTTAGGTAAAAAATGTGAAAAAAAAACACTGAAAACTGTAAAGGGTGTTATGGTAATGTATCCCCAATGAACGCAGTGGTGTTTAGTGACTTTAATTATTGGAGTTACTTTTTATAAACCTGAAGGATAATAAAATGGCTGTAGTGTGAAGGGAAGAGTAAGATAGAAGAGGCATGTGAATTTCTAATTTGGGAGATGTTGAGTGTCAGTAGACTGTGATTGGTGATAGCTTATGTTTGTCACGCTTTGGTACACAAGGCCATCTTGATGACATCTTCAATGTTTTGACCTGAAGCAAATTTCAGTGATTGGATTCCAACTGTGTGCTGGGTAGTTAGTTATACACTGAGTGTGGAAGTTGAAGGGTCAAGATGTAGTGTAGGAGCAGAAATACAAGTAAACAAACAATCTATTAGAAGTCCTTAGAAGTGCTTCTTATGAAGAAAATGGAGAATGTGAGGTAGAGCATGTTGGGGTGGGGAGTGGGGTAGGGTCATAGTTGGAATGGGAGTGGGAGTGGAACTGGGAACTGAGGTGGTCATAAAAGATCTTTCTGCGGGTGACCAAAGCTGCCAAGTGAGGCATGAGAAAGAGCCAGTCCTGTGAAGGTCTAGCAGTGAAACATGCTGGACAGAGAAAAATGGATCACATCCATTCATCCTTTCTCTGTATTGTCTCTGAATGACTGGGAAGCTGGAGATGGGGTAAGCACCACCTAAGCATAATTATATTTGTTGTTTTGTGTGGAAAAGAAACAAGTGTGCATCGTAAGTGCCTGGCACATTTTAGATTATTAAAGTGTTGTCCATAGATGCTCTTATTTTTTCCTTACTAAGGCTTACTCTACTTTTTTTGAAGAGTTGCATAACTTAATGTAAACGTTTTGGCTATTATTTAAACATAATGTCAGGACAGTTTTTCTTGCTACTTTGACATTTTATTCAGCCAGCTTTTTAATCGAATGATTGACCAAATTATACCTAGCTTTTTCAAGCCCTTGTTTACCTGAAGTAGGTTTTCAAAGATTCTGTTTGGACTCAACTCAACATACAGCAAAGATTCTTATCATGTCAGGTGTCTCATTTTAACACTGAAAAATTCTGTCATTGGAAATATTTAACATTTATATCATGTACACTTATTAAAGTATTTGTTAAAATACACATTTTTTTTTTCCTAAGCCAGTATCCACCAGCAATAGATTCTTTTTTTTTTTTTTATCTTTTCACATTTATAGAGAGAAATTATCTTTTTGTCTTCAGTGCATATTTATTTCTATTTTACTCTTGACAGATAGAGAGAGAGACAGAGACAGAGACAGCTAGAGAACCGAACTGTGGGAACTCCCCAGTTCAGCATGTGGGTCCTGCCTGGGCCGGAGCCGGGATTCGATCC
>PVKE010043077.1:0-13499 GCA_004027555.1 Craseonycteris thonglongyai | reverse complement strand
ATAAAAAAAAAAAAAAAGAAATTTAAATATAAAATAGATATTAGAAAGTAAAAAAAAAAAAAAAAATCAAGACATGCTAATGAACACCACCACACCTCCATCTGATGTTCTTAGATCTCACACATTGTGTGTTACTGCTAGAAAGAAGTTGAGAGGCAAACCACTTGGAAGATGAGGGTTGAGTTTCAGAGAGACGAAACTTCTGGCTTAGGGTCACAAAGCCTACACCGACAAAGGCGAGGCAAAACCAGGACCTCCTGATGTCCAGATTAGCCTTTTCCTATAGACCACACTACCTCCACAAACACACAAACACACTCTCTAAGCTGCACTGAAGGACAAATATGAAAAACTCAAGAGTAGTCAACTGGATTGCATATAAGTATTATCAGTCATTGTTTGAAATTCCCCAAACAACAATATTATTTTAACAAAAGACCTTCTCCGCTCCTCCTCTTTTCCTACCAGTACTCTCAGCCAACACCTCCTGTCCTACAACCTACCCGAGGGGCAAGAGGATTTGCACCTTTATCCCCCTACCAGTTTGTAAGTGGGGTGGAGGAATATAATAAAATGATGGGTGAGGTTAAAACTCCATTTAAGAAAATTAAACATTCATGCACCCAAACTTACAAAGAGCTCAATTAAGGGAGAATACTCAAATAACACCAGACTTTCTTATAGGTTTGCTTTAAATAGCATGCTCCATTAGAACTTCCTAAATATTTATAGATCATTAAGTCTTTGACAAGAAGATTGGGGGTGGAGGGAGAGAGTCTTAAAATTAGAGTGTTAAAATATTCAACTGACTGACGGAGAGAAATTAAAAAAAAATAAAACTACTTAAATTTCATTGTCAAACAACAAAAAAAATATTCTCTTAAGCATCCAAATAATCTCATATGAATTGAAAATACTGGTTTCTCAGGAGGGAGGTAGATGAAAAGTGGGTTGTTTAATCCCTGCTCTATGTCCATGTCTAAATCAATGCCTTTAAACATAATTCTTTGAAGAAACTCTAAAATATATGTCATAGAAAATTACAGAAATGACTTTGGTTGTCACTTTGGAAATCTTTTTTGCTTTATGAAAAGATAATGCATACGCCGAGATAGCTCAACAGTTTGAGCACTTGTCTTGCAACCGCAAGGTCTGGGGATCAAATCCTGGCCCCGGCCCATGCAAACCCACATGTTGAACTACAGCCCAACTGGTAACTGCTGGATGTCAGTAAAGGTTCTCAACTCCCATGCAGGACACCCTTGCTTCAGTTCCCACCATGCAAAGCCCCACATCCACCTGCACAGAATGAAACCACATCACAACTAATGATGTACAATTATGGAGGCTGCTCTGGGTCCTCCCCTTCTCTCTCTCTCTCTCTCTCTCTCTCTCTCTCTCTCTCTCTACCTCTCAAAAACAATAAAATAAGTTTAAAAATAAACAAAAAGAAAATGAAAACATGATTTTAGACTAGATCCTGGAGAAGTGAGAGATGAGAGTGGAGGAGGGGAGGAGGTGAAGGGAGGGCAAAAGAGAAAGAGACTAAAGGAAGGTGGAAAAGATGAAAGCAAGAAAGGAGAGAGGGGAATGGGAAAGTGGGGAGGAAGAAAAAAAACAAGACAGACAAATACTCTAAAGGATATTGGGCTAATTGGCAAAATTTGAATAGTACTGCATGGATTTCAAATTCCTTAAACTTGATAATCATAGAGCATAAGAGGATATCTTCATTCTTTGATGATACATGTTAATGAATCATTAAGATGTCCACAACTTACTTTCAAATAGGTTGGAAAATAATAATAGTAATAATTATAATAATATAGATGTGAATAAAACTGATAAAGCAACTATAGCAAAAATGCAATCAATTGATGAATCCAGGTAAAAAGTATCCAAGAGTTCATTGCATTATTTTTGCAACTCTTCTGTAAGCTTTCATTTGTTCAAAATAGAAAGCATACAACAAAGAGATACTAAAGAGTAGAATAGTCCTTGTAATTTAAATATAAATTTGGGGCAGAAGAAAAAGCAAAATAAAACATACATGGATATCTCTCATCAAAGTATTTGAAATGACTTATATAAAGACACACAAGGTCAGACAATTAAGTTCACGAACTTGCCACCATGCTCTTATGTTGGCAGCACTGTACAAATAACTCGGTAAGGTTTCATAAGCTTGGCATATCAGTGCCTCACAGCTGTGTTCATGTTGACATGTGGTGGTGTCATGTTGAGTGATTCTCATTATTGTCATTGCTTATTTTTATGAACTGTCCCAACAATATTGGAACTTGAATTAGATCAACGAACAAACTTTAAATTTCTTGTTAAACTTGGCAAGAGTAGAAGTGAAATGAAGGATATGTTAGTCTAAGTTGATGGGGATAATGCCACGTAGAAAACAGCAGTGTACAAATGATTTAAATGTTTGTCTGAGGGGAGACAAAGTGTCGCAGGTGAAGAGAAATCAGGGCAGAAAGTAATGGGCAAAAATGAAGAAAACACTGCAAAAAATCATCAAATTGTGCATCAAAATTGTCAGCTGACTGTGAGAAGCATAGCAGACCAAGTAAACATCGATAGAGAAACAGGAAAATCTTAACTGAGAATCTTGGCATGAGAAAGGTGAGCACAAAACTGGTCCTGAAGGAGCTCACCGATGAGCAAAAGCGAAGGAGAATCAAAGTTTGCCAAGACCTTTGGGGAGGCAAGACGATGTGTTAGGCCATGTTATCACTGGTGTACTAATAGAACCTGAAACAAAGTATCCAAATGTGCAGTGGAAGTCAGCCAATTCTCCACGACCAAAAAAGTTCCATCAGTTCAAATCAAGAGTCAAAATGATGTTGCTAACCTTTTTTTGGTATCAGTGGGATTGTTCATTATGAATTTGCAACAACTGGACAAACAGTCAACTAAGTTGACTATTTGGACGTGCTGAAAGGGCTGCATGAAAAAGTTAGACAAAAACAACTTGAAATTTTTTTACCAGTTAATGGGACTTGCATCACGACGATGCACCAGCTCATAGGGCACTGTCTGTGAAGGAGTTTTTAGCCACTAAACAACTGTATCGGAACACCCTCCCTACTCACCCAATCTGGCTCCCAGTGACTTTTTTCTTTACCTGGAGATAAAGGAAACATTAAAAGGAAGATATTTGGATGACATTCAGGACACCAAGAGTAGTACTACAATGCTCTGATGGCCGTTCCAGAAAGAGAGTTCCAAAATCGATTTGAAGGGTGGACTAGGTGCTAGTATCGGTGCATAGCTTCCCAAGGGGAGTACTTTGCAGGTGACCATAGTGATATTCAGCAATGAGGTATGTAGCACTTTTTCTAGGATGAGTTTGCAAACTTGTCAGACCTTGTAAACATATAATGGTTATATTAATGCATTCAAACAAAGATCACACAGATATTGGCTAAAAATACTGACTTATGAGTACAAATGTCAGGGTTCAAATTATGGCTCCATTATTACTATTATAGTTACATGAACTTGGGCAAATTATTTAACTACTCTATTCCTCAGTTTCTTCATCTGTAAAATAAGAATAATAATTTGGTAATATTTTTGTAAGGATTAAATGGAATAATCTCCAGTAAGTGCTTAGAAGATACATGGCATATGGTAAGCATTCACAAATATTAAGTACTTCTGCATGTTAAAATGGAACCTAGACAAGATAAGATATGAACAAAAGTAGACAATTCCAAAGTCAAAAATAAAATAAAATAAATAGGGAAAAAAAATCAAACTACTATGACTGAACGTGTCCCCTCAAAATTCATATGTTGAAACCCCAACCCTCAAAGTGATGGTATTAGGACATGGGACCTCTGGGAGGTAATAGGGTCGTGAGGGCAGAGTGCTCATAAATAGGATTGGTGTCCTTCTACAAGAGACCCCAGAAAGTTTTCTTACTTAGCCCTACTGCCACGTGAGGTTATAAAAAGGCAGCTGTCTAGGAAGCCAGTTCTCACCAGATGACTGAATTTGCCAATGCCTTGATCTTAGACTTCCCAAGCATCCAGATGTATGAGAAACAAATGTTTGTTGTTAATAAACCATGCAGCTTATGATATGCTTGTTACAACAGCCCAAACAGACTAAGACACAGACAAGCTGTAGTTAACGTAGATGTTAGAAATGTGATTCAAATTTAGATCCAAGTGTCCTGAATACCAACATATAAAGAAGATGTAGGAAAGTACATAACGTTAATTATAATTTTTTTTAAAAGTGTGTATTAGGTTTCTCCAGCAAAACAGAACCAACAGGATATACACATAGAAAGAGAGAGAGAATTATTGTCATGAATTGGATCACATGATTATGGAGACTGAGAAGTCCCAAAATCTACAGTCCAAAGGCCTGAGAACCAGAATAACCAACTGTGTAAGCTCTCATCTGAGTAGAAAGGCAAGAGAAGACCAATATTCCAGCTCAAAGACCATAAGCAGAGAGGGAATTCACTCTTGCTTAGTCTTTTCTATTCAAGCCTTCAGCAGATTGAACAAGGTCCACCCACTCGGGGGAGGGTGATCTGCTGTACTTCCAACCAACTCAAATGTTAATCTCATCCGCACACACTCTCACAGACACACCCAGAATAAAGTCTAACCAACTACCTGGGCACCCCATGGCCCAGTCAAGTTGACACATACAATTAACCATCACAAGGTGGTTCATAACTATTCCTCAAGGGAGGCACAACTTTTCCTAGCGCTAAATTCTAAATGAATCCATTTAGGAAGCATTGACTATTCTAGAGGAAAAGTGCAAAGCAAGATTTCTTTAATAGATGTAATTATCGATTTGATTTGACTTTTTAAAAATACTATTTTCTGATAAAAGCTAAGAAAACACCATTCAAAGAAAACTCAGTAAGATATATTTCTGAAAGCAGCTAAGGTAAAAAGTGTTCAACTCTGTATTGTTCTCAGAATAACTGGATTCAGGAATAGACCCTGGAGTATCAAGAGGAATAGGTGAGCAGCAAAGCCTTTGAAGGAGCTTCCTAAACATCGCTTATCAGGGCTTTGTTAAAGATCAAAAAGCAGACAAAGATTCTACTCTGTCCAAGGTCGAGAGTGGAGATGTTCTACAGTGCTTCTGGAAAGTGGATTCGTCCTTAGGTTTAGGAGTAGAAATAGGACTTATATGACCCTCACAGCGAGCACCTCCTTCCATTTTGTGCCCTAGCTACCCCTCTTGCCTTACCCTAATCCCCACTGTGTTTAGAAAAAGATGCAAATAACTCAGAAACAAACACAGATAACATATATGTGAGTCCCACCACATCATTCATACATATATATATGACATTTGTTAGGTGGGGACAAATAATCCCCATACTTTCTCCCCACCAAAAAGCCAAACAAGAGGGGCATTATATACATGGTGGTGAAAGAACTGACTCTGGGTGGTGAGCACATAATACAACACACAGACCAAGTGATGTAGAATTATACACCTGGAACCTATGTCATTTTACTAACCAATGTCACCCCAATACATTTAATAAAAAAAAAAATAAAATAAAAAGTAAAATAAAACTGTAGCAAGTCTTGCACTGAAAAAAAAAATCAATTCATAGATCAAATGGGGAAGATCAAGACTATCACCTTCTATTTAATTATTATATTACAGTAACAATTAATTTTCTGGTCAAAGATCAACACTTTCTAACTACAGATCATTGTTACTCCTCTTAACAAAAGCTCACAAAGTCTAGCATTTTGCCTGTGAAGAGGCTGCATCTCCATAAACATTATATATGTCTAATGTATATATGTCTATATACACAACTATACTTAGAATAACACATTATAAACCTCAATACTTTTAATAATGAAATCACAAATCTGTGACGCCATTTTCAAAAGCAACCTTTACGTATAAAAGAAAAGAAAAGAAAAGGGAATCTGACCGCTCTCTACCCACACTATTCACCATCCATAGCCCTGAAACGGGCATTTTGCGGCCACGCTAACTACCATCCTGGCTCGCATACTCATTCTGGGGCCACACAGACATGGTGTGAGACGATCTGAACTGTCTGCTAAGGCTCATGCTGAGTCTAGCCTGGGGGGGTACAGGTTCCTTGGGCCTGTCTTCCATTTCACAAGTGTTTGCATGCAGACCCACGGGTCTGCTAGACATACTGGAGCAGCACTCCGGTGGGAAGCACATTCTGGTTGGTGGTTTTGTGGCCCTAATGGAAAAAAAGAAACTCAAGGACCCTTGTAGAAAGGAATTCGGTTTTCACAGCGTTAGAAGACAAAGCGTTTTTGTCAACACAGAGCAGCTTAAGCCCTCAGTGTGCTCTGAAGTAGGATGTGGTAAAAATGACATCTGTAATATCTTATATTTATTCCAGATTGTGCTCGGGGAGATTGTAATGATATCAAGAAAGGTGTAATGTCCTCATGTTTGTCCTAGGTGGTGATAAGAAACTACCAATTTAGAGTTACATTTCCAATAGATTAGCTTTTTAGCTAGAAATTATGTATGTGTGTGTGTGTTTATGTGCTTGTTTGCTTTCTCATTCAGATCATTTCAAAATATTGTCATATGGTAATTGAGTTGTAATGTCGCAGTGTCTCTGAAAGGAAGATGGAGTATGAAACGGGTCTCTAAACAATTCAGCCGGGCCAGCGTAGGCCATAAAGGGGAGGAAAGGGGAGGGAAATGTTCTATTTACCATCTCTCCCCCTGGACAAACACTGTTTCCAAATAACATTGCTGAATTCGGGGAGGTCCAAATGCTACACTCCAGTGCCAGTCAGAATTAGAACAATATATTCAAATGTCCTTTATTAGCCCAGAACAACTGTTGTGGCTCTGAAGAAATTGTGTGGCTCAGCAAGTTTTGGAATAAAACAGCTGTGCCTGATGGAGCCTTTATTCCGTTCACACCATTAATGGCTCCATCGCAGGGAAAAGCAGGAGCCTAGGAAACACCTCCTTCCCTCACCTGAAAGCCTCCTCTGGCCCTCAGCCTTGAAGGGGCTCTCTTCTGCGCTTGTTAAAGGCACGTTCCCCTGGGGGTAGGGGCTGTGAGTGCTTTTCCATTTCTCCCCCATCTAGAGCTTTGCCCCACCCGCTTCCCCCAGAAAACCCAGAGAAGATGTGATGCCTTTTGTTCAGCAGAAAGGACTGGCAGAGGAAGACGCATTATAAAATCCTGCTTGTTTCCCTTCTGATACATTCCTCATATGTCACAGTGGGACCACCGAGGTCCCCACAGGCTGATGGGCTTCAAAAGTTCCAGTCAGCTCAAAACAAAACAAGACAAAACCAAACACAGAGCAGCCTCTGTGCTTTTGAAGCAGCCACAACCAAGCCAGGAAACCAACCATCTAAAAACAACAGCTGGGGGTGAGGGAGGGGCATGGAGGCTGGCGGAGGCTGGGTTTGCGATCCCAGAAGATTTTTGAAGAGCCCCTTTGTGTAGATGTATGTATCATTCCTGGTGATAAAATGCTATCTTCAATAAAAGGCATCTCCCATGGCTTCTGCATGTTAATGAGCAACTAATCCACATTGTCTGGGCTCAGGAGGAGTAGAATCCTCTCATCAAACCCAAGCTCATTCTTCCCAGTAGCTGCTGATGAATATTTCAGCTGGAAGACCTGAGAAGTAGTAGTTGCTAACTGTCTCCAAAAGCCTTAATATGAATTGTAGAAAACATAAGGAAATAAAACAGGAAAGCTGTAGATTGTTCCTCGCTTAACGAGGAAGCTCACTGGGCCAGCCAGGTCTCCTAGGAGGCCCCTGCAGACTGGACCCTCCCTTTGACCATTTCCTCTCCATGGTCTTTGAAACAGGCCTCCGTGAGCTGACGGGAGAATTTGGTAAATGTGCTTCTGGTTCTGTCATTCCTACAAGGACAACAAGGGCCAGACCAAAAAAGCACTAATCCCCCAAGCGAAGTCATTTGGACAGGTGTCTGTCAATTTCGGTGCGTAAAAAGAAAGTGATGGAAGCAGGCATCAACTTTTCTTCCTCTCACCAAATGCATTTTTAGCAAAAAATCACCATCTACCCACTCACAGTCAAGCACATTAACCTTGAAATCTGTGGCCTTGTGCTTTCTCTTGGAAATGAGAAGAAACGTTTTAAGGGGGTGTATGTGTGCCCTAGTCCCTTTCCATATGCTCGTTTCTCTTTTTCGCATGTTTGCCTTCCCGTCTCACTCTTCTTTTGGACAATGTACTTAGAAGCCCTTGAACTCTTCTCAAGTCAGGCACTGCCCGTTTGCAGGACCTAAGACCATGCCTGGAAAACAGCCACAAGACATAGCGGCGGTTTTCAAGGCAATAAAGATACACGCAATGACTATAGAATTAAAGAGATATTCAAAGCAGCCCAGAGAGATGAGCATGTGTTATGCTCAGTATAAATCAAACTTAACTAGTCAGTTATCCCAAATCTTGCCCAACCCTCTTCTCAGGGATCCCATCTCTGCAAATGGAACCGTCACCTGCTCAGCTGCCCAAATCGTAACCTTGTCATCCTTGCCATCACCCACATTGAGTTATGCAGTAGAATAGATTCTACCTCCTAAATGTTGCTGTCGTGTTCCTTCAGTATCATCTTCGCAATAGAATAGACCATAATGCTCACATTTCTGGTAGTGCTACCACGTGTCATTCACTCATAGATCATTTCAGTTGTTGGGCATTTGCTATGTGCTCAGTGTGGCTGGGTAGCTCAGTCAGTTTGGGCTGCTATAATAGAATACTGGGTGGCTTAAACAGCAAAGATTAGTTCTCACAGTTCTAGAGGTTGCAAGTCCAAGATCAGAGTGCCAAGCATGATGAGGTTCTTAGTGAAGGCCCTGTTCTTGATTTACAGATGGCTACCTTCTCTTTATATCCTCGCGTGACAAAGAGAAAGAGAGAAAGTGAGCTAACAATCTCTCTCTCTTCCAATAAGAGCACTAATCCCATCAATGTGACTCCACCTTTATGATCTAGTTACTTCTCAACAGCTTCATCTCCAAATACCATCACACTTAAACCTCATGCTTAGACATAGGAATTTAGGCGGTGGGATGGTGACACAAATATTCAATTCATAGTCATGGGAAAAGGGAAGAAAAGTATATAGGGCCTTTATCATGTCAAAGTCTGTATTCATTTGCTACGCGGCCATACAAAGTGTCACAGACTGGGTGACTTAAACTAGAGAAATTTATTTTCTGACAGTTCTGGAGACCACTAGTCTGAATTCAAGATGTTGGCAGGTTGGTTTCTTTTGAGGCTTCTCTCCTAGTCTTAGAAGACGACGTCTTTTTCTTATGTCTTCATATGATTTTCCCTCTCTGTGCTACCGTAATTTCTTCTTCTAATAAGGATACTAGTAGTATTGTATGAAGGCTTACCCAAATGACCTCATTTTAATTTAATTATCTCCTTAAAGGTCCTATCTCCAAGAAAAGTCACATTCTAATATACTGGAGATTGGAACTTCAACATCTAAATTTAAGGGGAACAGAGTTCAGCCCATAACAAAGCCATTTCATATTTCTTATCTTTTATATTTGTTCTCATGAGTCTTCAAGACAATTTCTGAGGATCAGGGCAAGTATTAATATTGGATTGATGAGAAAACTGAATCCCCAAAATTGAGTGATACCCAAAGTCACCAGGTTATTGCCAGGCAGAGCCCAGACCTGACTTTTTTCTCTGACCGTGTCATCTTTCTCCATAGCAGACTCCTACTCTGTGCTATGATTACACCACACTCCACACAATTGCCTACACTATACTCTACTTTTCACTTCAAATGTCGTTTCAGCTCTCCTATTATTTTTCTCATTAAATTCTAATTCTTTGGTGTTCTTCAGTCTTTTTTTATTAATTCAATTTTGATGTACATGGACTCTTTCCACTCTAACTCGTATCGAATTTCAAGTGCAGAACAAAGTCAGCATCATTTTATCTGTTGTTACACTTCTCTGGTGTTATTATTAGGACAGCAGCTTGTCATTATAGTGTGATAGCCATTTAGAAAGCCTACGTCCTACATGCTTAATAAACTTGTAATCTAGTCCCCCACTAATCCCCCAGCTCCAGGAGAAGGGAAGGCCGCCTGTATAGTGATTTCCATTTTCTGAACAGAAGAACAAACACAGGCATTTTAGCTAATGCTCCCTAACTAAGCCATCAGTCTGTTTGGGGGTATAATAATTTTATTGTTGGTATTTTACGATGGCCTGAGCTTTTTTGTTTTGTTTCTCATTTTGTACAGGACCCTGAAGGTGAAACTGACAGTGATTTGGAATACAGTGTGACTGACTGCCACTCATATAGTTGGGATGGACAGACAATTAGAATATAGATGTGAAAAACTGACCCAATAATTAATATGATAAGCATTATACATTGTGTGTACTCACTTGAGTCAGGCATTGTATTAAACTATTTTCTTTCCCATGAATCCCTGTAATTTTCTAATAAGGCAGCTTACTTTAGTTCAAGGTACAATTGGTGTACCAGAATATAAGCCTCCTGAAAGGAAGAACTATTCAGTTCTCTTCACCACTGCAGAGGTCCCTCTGCTCCAGATCATTGACAGTGTCAAACTCAGGCTCCTCTACAAAATGAGAAATAAAATGAAAAAATACAGGTCACTGAAAAATACTACTAAGGGGAAGCCAGGATGGCTCAGTGGGTTAAGCACTCGTTTTGCAGCCCCAGGGACCAGGGATCGAATCCTGGCCCCGGCCCGTGTGGACCCATATGCTGAACTGGGGTGTGCTTCCCATGCAGGAGGCCCCAAGTTCAGTTCTTGCCCCCTGGCTTGGCCCCTGGCCTGAGGGGTGTGCCTCCCATGCAGGAGGCCCCCAGTCCAGTTCCTGCCCTGCGTAAACCCCGCCCACCTATGTGGAACAAAACCATGTTGAAAGCTGATGACGCACAACTATGGAGACTGCTCTGGTCCCTCCCCCTCTCTGTCTCTGTCACTCTCTGTCTCTGTCTAAAACAATGAAATAAATCTTTTAAAAAAGTACTACTAATAAAATTACGATAACCCCACAACAGACTGACACCTAGCCTTAGATAAATTACCATAGATAAATCCTCAGCACTGATCTGAGCCTATTTATCAATGGTATGGACAAAGAAATGAATAACTACATTGTGCAGATATAAAAGCAATAAGAAATCACCCCTGCCAAAAATCAGGTCACTGCTATAGGAGGTATGGATGATTATTGCTCATTGGTTCAAGGGCAAAGTCAAGGTTTAACTTAATATGTCCTAATTTCTAACTTACTTGTCTATCTCATTTCTAATACTCATGTTTTAAAAATTATCATATAAGTAAAGAGGAAGCTTACAATGTTATTCAAAAAGATTCAGGAGCCTGATTCTTAGAGAACGGTGACTGTGGGTGAATTTTTCACTGGAAAGAAGCAGGCTACTCATTAAACCTGCTTTCTGTTCAGCCAAGAAATATTCTTTTCCAAAGTAAGAAATAATCATTGATCCATGCACAATTAGTCATGCAGCAGAAATCCTAGGACAATTTGAGAGTCTCAAAAGCATTTTCCAAAATGTTCTAGTTTACGGTAATCTAGAACACTTCCGAAAGGAAACTGCACAGTAGGGACAAAATCTACAGCAAGCGAGGTGTCCTTTTGGAACATGATAGCAGTAGATTATTGCTTGGCAATTAAGTATCACAGGGAAAAAGAATTTAAAATTCTTTGTGTGCACCAAGGAATAAACACAGTAAGATGGAGCGACCATGTTGAGAACAAAGTCAAATGCCAAGCCAGAGTCTCTCTGTTCACTTCTTCACCAAGGTTCTCTAATTTAAGGGTCATATAGAAAAAATTCACCAATTGAAATAGTATGAATAATGAGCACTAGAGTTTACTCTGTCCATGCACAAAACAAAACAGGCAGCTGGCCATTTAAGTGCATATTGACTGAGTATCAGATAACAAATAGGCCTGCTTCTAATTCTTCTTCTTAATTGCATTTCCACTGTTATCTCCTGGCTCCCTAAGTCAGTTGGTGACATCAGAGAACTTCTCATATGAGGGAAGACCTCTGTCCTGGGAGTCAGAGGGTCTGGGGTTCAGTCTTACTGCTATGAGGTCTTGTGACCTTAGAAAAATCATTTCATTGTCTTTGGTAGAACAAGTTGATTGACTGGTGTTTTCCAACAAGAGTGCTATGGACATTGTCAGGCAAAGAGCAATTGTTTACAGGTGGGGTTCTGTCCTTCATGTGGCCAGATGTTTAAGATCCATGGCCTCTGAGCATTAAATGCCAGTAGCACTCCCCATATTTAGCTCTATAGTATTAATATGATTATAAGTATTATGACAAAACAGCTTTGATTAATAGAATCACACAGTAAAACATCATAGATAACAATAAGTAACATTTTTGCCGCAATAGAGACATAAACAAGAACACAGATGACAACTTTAAAAAACAGATCTGGAAGGGGGACTTAATGTTGTAATTGAATAAGCAGAGCACAAAATTTAGACTCAGAAGGTCTGTGTGGTAGTACAATTTATGTGTCAACTTGACTGGCTCACAGACAGCCCAGATATTTGGTTATTCTGAATGTGTCTGTATGAGGGTATTTCTGAATGAGATCAATGTTTCTTTCGGTAAATTGAATAAAGCAGGTTGTGTGCCCTAATGTGGGTGGGCCTTGTCCAATCAGTTGAGGACCTGGATAGAACAAAATAGCTGAGTAAGAAGAAACTTCTGCTGCATGACCATTTGAGCTGAGGTGATGGTCTTTTCCAGCCCTCAGATTCCGACTAAAACAGTGGCTCTTTTTTAATCTTAAGCCTGCCCACTTTCACACTGGAACTTCCACTGTCAGCTGTCCTGGTTCTCAGGTCTTCAGACTCAGACTGGAGCCACACATGGGTTCCCCTGGGTCTACAGCTGGCTGGCTGCAGATCTTGGGACATGTCAGCCTTTATAATCAAGAAGCCAGTTCCATACACTACATCTATCAATCTCTCTCCTCCTTTCTGGCTCCACTCCCCTCCCTATATCTACATAGATATATATGCATACATATACATACATATACACATCTATATGAGGGCGGTCTGGAAAAAAATCCAGCCATTGTCAATATAACAACAGTTACGTGGCTGGACACTTTCCAGACTGCCCTTGTATATATGTATTATATAGACACACACATATATCTCCTATTGATTCTGTTTCTCTAGAGACCCCCTAGTTTAAGTGTTAGCTCCACTGCCCAATCTGTGACCAAATCAGTGAACCTCTCTGCAATTCACTTTCTCCACTTATAAAATGGAGATTGTGGCAATGGTTATGTCACAAGATTACTGTTTTTTTTTTTGGTTTTTTTTTTAATTTATTGTTAAATTTGATGAGGTTACATTGGTTGGTAACAATTAGACAGTTTACAGATGTACAAGTCCACCTCACATCATTCATGCATCGTATTATGTGCCCATC
>PVKE010043076.1:0-13501 GCA_004027555.1 Craseonycteris thonglongyai | reverse complement strand
GGCCGCGGCTCCTGTTCGTGAACCGAAGCGGAGTTCGTGAACCGGAGCATATTTTGATGAACTTTTCTGTTCGTGAACCGAGTTGTTCGTGAACAGAAGCATTTGTGAACCGAGGTACCACTGTACTCTGTTTTCTGGTATTATTACCTACATGGTACCACTTTCAGCAATTTGAGTATGTGATGGCACCCTCTATGTATACATACAAAAGACTGGGATACAATAATCTGCAGAAGGCCAGGAAATAAGAATTTGGTTGTAACTTATTTAATTTGAGATCCATGGGAAACGTTTAGTTAAATATACCATATAGGAAATTGGATATGACTGCCTGGGATCCAAGCCTTAGAGTTGTCATATTTGTAGTTATCAGTATAGAAAATAATATTTAAAACTCTGGGAACATGTATAGTACCTAGTCAGAGGGCTCAATACCAAACACAGAGAAACTGCAATGGGAGATGATAGAGAAAGGATAACTAGGAGAGAAGAACCAGGAGAGAGAGAGAGAGAGAGAGAGAGAGAGAGAGAGAGAGAATATCACAGAAAACAAGAGAAATGGGCATTTCAGGAAGTAGGGATTGGTCATTAGGGCTAAATAGTTTAAAACATCACATAAAGTGACAACGCAGTAATCCACATCCGTTCTTTATACCCTAGCAGAGATTCTTATATTGATCCTTTCAGGTCATAAATTACAAAGCAACAGGCATCAAATTAGGGCATATCCTTGATATATTTTATGAGGACTGTCTGGAAAAACAAAATCTAGTCACAAATGTCTGTGTTTTATATTGCATGGCTGGATACTTTCCAGACAACCCTTGCGTTGCTTTCTCCTGTAATTCACTGTACTGTTCTCTCTTCAAAAAATCGACAGAAAAACACAAAAACTATGAAACATTTGTGATCAATATAAGTTAATGCCACCAAAATGTCTGTCATGGAATAATAAATTCAAGAGAGCAAATATTTGGAACCTTTTTGGGAAATGGCCATATAATTGGCTTAGAGACTTAGTATTCACATACGAGGATGATACTGGTGAATCAAACAAAAAGGGGTCAGTACGTTCTGAGCTAATTGTTTAAAACTAGATTTTTGCTCCAGCTGCTATAAATTGGAAGATGGATGATGTGAGAATTTGTAATTTGTAATTTAAAACTTCATGAACCATGAAACTTTCTGGAGACTTTGGTCAGTCATTTGATTTACTAGAAATGATGAGACCGCCATAATTCATAAACTGTATTTTTTCCCACCACCATGGCAATGAAATAGAGGAGAAAAAAATGTAAATTGCTCATTTATGGTTTTTTTATTTTGCTTTTCCAAATTACTTCTAAGCTTGCTGAAATGGATTTCTATAACATCTTTAATTATGATGAAGTCTTGGCTTTAAAGTAGTTGTTTAGTTAGAACTTCATAATTGGCAATGGAATGTTTAACCAAAGTGCCAGTTCCCAAATTTATTCTATGTTGTTTTTTATTTGGACTGTGGGAACAGCATCATGGAGCCTTACAGAATTTGATATCAGGACGTGAAAATGTTAGTATGAAGATTTGTAAAATAATGCCAACCCAAAGTGAGCATTATGCATAACTTGTAAAATTGTAAACCATGAACAAAATTTTGAGTGTATCTGGATAATTCTATGAATAGTGATCTAATAAATCATAAAATATCAGAACAGCAATTGTTCTGATCTCTTTTCATGGGAGAGGCAATGTGATTTGTAATGCAAATTTTGGTTTAAAAAAGGTCATGAATTTGTTTTCTTTAAAACGTGCTTGTCCAACCCATGGCCCACGGGCCACACATGGCCCAGAATGGCTTTGAATACAGCACAACACAAATTTATAAACTTTCTTAAAACTTTACAAGATTTTCTTTGCAATGTTTTTTATTTATTTTTATGTTTTAGCTTATCAACTATCATAAGTATTAGTGTACCTTATGTGTGGCCCAAGACAATTCTTCTTCCGAAATGGCCCATCAAAGCCAAAAGATTGGACACCCCTGCTCTGAAAGATAAATTTATCTCTTTGACTGCTAATGTTTCATAAATACACTTCTTCTGTAAGTGCTTTCATAAGTCACTGACATGAGAGACCACAAGAGGATAGATCTTTAGTCTTGTATTAACCAAGGTAAAGAACAGTGGGTAGATCATCTTTTTGAAAGGACTATGGTTCAAAGCTAAGAGCTGTTCAGGAACAATTATAAAGATACATTAAAAAATAGTCAAGAATAACAGTTTTTCAAGTTTATACCTAAAACAGGTTTTTTATGTGAGTTTTAAAAGAAGACCCTGCTTTTATTTGTTTTGAAAATTGTATACCGTATGTTAAACATTTATTTTAAGAGTTGTTATTTTTTTCTTCCATTGGTCTCTTATAGGAAATTTTTTTGTGATTCTTAGAGTTTGTAGGAAAGTGTTAAGTCTTGAATATATTTAATTTCTTCACTTTATACTGAATTTTCAATGTATTTTTTAATTTATTGCACTATCTTAATGGTTTAGTGGTATTTTCTGAATTTATTTTTTTGTCTTTTTATCATTGTAATCTATATAAAAAATAAAACTATCTTATTTACTTGGCCTTTAGAATTATCATAAAGATTATATGATATCAGATCTTATATATTTATATATAAAATATACATGTATGACAATGTTATGAATTACAACAGATACCATAATTTTATCTTAAAGAAAACCAATGGCTTTTAAAATATGCCATTTTGTCACAAATGGCAGTATTTCATCTTTTCTTATGGCCAAGTAATATTCCATTTTACATATGTACCATATCTTCTTTATCCAGTCACCTATTGAAGGACACTGGTTATTTCCAAGTCTTAGCCACTGTGTATAATGCTGAAATGAACATAGAGGTACATATATCCTTACAAATAAATGTTTTCAGATTTTGGGTGCAGATACCCAAAAGAAGGATTGCTGGGCAATATGGTAATTCTATTCTATACTTTAAAAATTTTTATGTTATTTTTATTGTTTTTGACAGAGAGAAAGAGACAGAGATAAAGGGGAGGGCCCAACGCAGTCTCCATAGGCACATATCACTAGTTGTCTACATAGTCTCATTCCACAAGTGGGCGTGGGCTATGCAGGGCAGGAACCGGACGGGAGCCTCACACATAGGAAGCTCACCCTGGTGAGAACTGAACTGGGGCACACCCCAGCTTAGCATATGGGTCCGCATGGACCATGGCCAGGATTTGATCCTCAGACCCCAGAGCTGCAAGATGAGCGTTCAACCTCCTGAGATATCCTGGCATCTCCAGTGATTCTATTCTTAATTTTTTGAGGAATAAACATACTGTTTTCTATAGCAGTTGTACCAATTTACATTCCCACTAGTTCCTTTTTCCCCACAACCTTTCTAACACATATTTCTTGTCTTGTTGATAGTAGACATTTTAACAGCGTGAGATGATATCTAATTGTAGTTTTTATTTACAATTCCCTAATAGCTAGTGAAATTGAGCATCTTTTCATATATTTGTTGGCTGTTCATTTGTCATTTGGGGAGGAGTATCTGTTATGGTCTTCTACCCAATTTTTAATTGAATTTTTGTTGTTGTTGTTGAGTTGTATAAGGTCATGAGATTATCATGCTAAGTGAAGTAAGTCAGAAAATGTTGAAGTAAGTCAGAAATATGACTTCACTCATATGGGGTATAAAACTGAAGGCAACAAATGAACAAGACAAAAACAAAATAATTATAGACATAGACAACAGTTTAGTGCAGGGGTGTGCAACCTTTTGGCTTCTCTGGGTCACACTGGAATAAGAATTGTATTGGGCCACACATAAAATACACTAACAATAGCTGATAAGTTTTAAAAAAGTACAAAATTATCTCAATGTTTTAAGAAAGTTTAAGAATTTGTGTTGGGCCACATGTGGGGCCACAGGCTGGACAAGTGTGATTTAATGGTTACCAGAGGGTAATGATAGAAGAGAGTAAAGGGGGTCAAATCTATGATGATGAAAAGAGAACTGACATTGGGTGAAGAGACATACAGAATATAGATGGTGTGATGTATAATTGTATACATGAAACCTATATAATTTTATTAACCAATGTCACTCCAATAAATTTAATCAAAAAATAAGAAAAACAAAAAATATACAAACATGCCATTCATTCCATATTCTTATGTAGAAAAGACAGAAAATGATTTCTTGTTTATAGTTTATAACCAACAATTAAGAATCACTTAAAGCATGTCTGGTCTTAGAAAATCATGAATGTTGAACACGGGGAATTATTTAATCAGATATAAAAGCTTCTGAAATATATGGATTTAATAGTTTTGGGTTTATATTTCTTTTACTCTAAAATGATTGACAAGGTATAATTTTGTAATGAAAACAAAAAAATTAAATACACAAATGGATGTTTGTTCTCAAAGATTAATTGCTTAGGGATTTGCATAAATATACATTTTGACTAAATGTAATTATATGTTAACATCCTCCTAAGGTTGACTTTCTTGATAGATTTTGAGGTGGCTATCCAGAGCAAATAAATTATATCTATATTTCTAAAACAGTGATTTTTGAGGAACTAAAACTGATACCAAAATTAATTAAAAATTCTACAAATATTAGTACAGATATTAAATAATGCAAAACTTGCTTCTTTTAAAAGACCCATAAGCAAAGCAATCTACTTATTCATTTGGTTAATTAAATAAGAAACAAATGAAGGTACTTAGGAATGAGAAGAAAAACGTAATTCCCAATACAGCAAAGATGAAAAGAATGAGAAGAGCCTACTACAGGCAAATCCATTTTGTAATCTAAAGGAAATGGATGACTGCCCAGCCAAATTAAAAATACCAAAAATTGATCAAGAAGTTATAGAACACTTAAGTAAATAAATTAACCTGAAATATAATGCAAAGGTGATTCAAGACCAACCAACAAAATGACTAAATTGGTGGATTGCTATCTTTTACCTAACTTTAAATGTACATTCACACACCCGGGTTTATTTATTGTGTTCATTCTGTATATGGTTTTTCCAAAAAAAGAAAAATGTGAAATATTAAACTCTTGAAAAAAGATTATATGCTAGGAAAAGCAAAAGAAGAAACCACAGATGCTTAACTCCTAAATGACCAAAATAATTTCAGGTGGTGATAAAACATCTGCTAAACAAAATGAGGAAAAAACACAACATTTAAAAGTAATGTGACTTGTAATGCCATGTATTTATTTAAAGTTTCATTTATTTTTACTTTTATTTTTAATTAAACGTATTGGGTTACATTGGTTAATAAAATTCTGTAGGTTTCAAGTGAACAATTGTATCAATATATTGTGTAATAAAAAAATAAAGGTTGATTTTTATATAGCATATGATATACGTGAATAAATGAAAGAAAGAAGAAAGATAAGGGAGGAAGAAAGGAGGAAACAAAAACATGAGTGTAGCGAGATGGAGATAGATAGCTCAGCAGGTTGAGTGCATGCCTTGCAACTGCAAGGTTGGTGGTGTAAGTACTCACCTCCCATGTGGGAGGCCCCCAGTTCAGTTCCTGCCCTGTATGGCCCCACATCCACCTGTGTGGAATGAAATCATGTCCCAACTAATGATGTACAACTATGGAGACTACTCTGGGCCCTCCCTCTTCTCTCTCTCTCTCTTTAGCAACACTTCTTTTTCTGGATGTGGCTCACATTAGATTTTTTTCACATGTGGTAGAAGGGAGAATAGTATAAGATCTTTGGTTTTACAAGGTGTTCGCTTGTAAAAAGTGTGATATTCACATATTCTTGTACTAGTCACATCTTCTTTTTAAACAGGGGAACCTCACCTATTCAAGAAAGTGTTGGATATAAGTCCTCTTCCTCTTTTGAAATTCCCTAAAGTTCACTCCTGTCTCATGCTTTGCCACAGATGGGCAGTGGGGGAAAAAAAATGTATGACCGGTGCTTGTCACCTTCACTCTTAACCTTATAGCTATGGTAACACAGGCCTTTATCTCGCTTAATGGCTTTAGTCCTTTTAAAATTTTGATCCTTTTAAATCTTCACTGGCAATCATGGACAATCTGAGAAAAGGCCAGTGTACATTTAAAAACAAGTATCTCATAGAAATCAACTATCAGGATTTCTTAAATTGTTGCAAACCTTTAAAACAGAATTGTATTACAGAATATAACTTGTGAAAGGAGGTAAATATCACTTGAAAGTAAAGATAATAAAATTTGGGGAAGCTGGGATCACTCAGCAGATTAAGTGCTCCCTTTGCAGCCCCAGGGATAGAGGATCGAATCCCGGCCCCTGTCTGCATGGACCCATATGAGGAACTGGGGTGTGCTTCCCATGTGGGAGGTACCCAGTTCAGTTCTCACCAGGGCAAACTTCCCACATGGGAGGCCCCAGGTTTGGCCCCCAGCTTGAGGGGGCATGCCCCCCCATGTGGGAGACCCCAGAGCAGTTCCTGTTCTGGGCAGCCCCCTCCCACCTGTGTGGAGCAAAACCATGTTGAAAACAGATGACATACATCTATGAAGACTGCTCTGGGTCTTTCCTGTTCTCTCTGTGTCTCTGTCAAAAGCAGTAAAATAAATCTTAAAAAAAATTTTTACTTTATGCCTAAAGAAAGAAAAATATATCACTGACACTGGGGAATCTAACTGGCCTAAAAATTGTGAATTGCATAACTATCTTGCTAATGCATTTGATTTGAGTATGCAAAAATATTCTTCATTTTATTTTAGAAAACATATTGATGGTGAAAGAATCTTAAGGAAAGAAAACTAAATGAATTCAGAAGAAAGCAAGTACATTACAAATTCTGTTTATTCAGTATTATTAGAGATTTATATATGAAATAAGTGATACTTTGATTCTGTCTCCTAAGACCTAACAGTGTTGTAGAGTGATTTAGTTACAGTAAACTTTTCTCAGAATTTTGTGCCTTTTTGTTTTTCCACAATTAATCATGCACCTGATTGATGGCAAAACTTTGGATAACACACTGGTTTTAATGGTTTCTTACAAATGCTAGTACTTTAATTTCCCCATTTCTGTGAAGTAGAATGTAATAATTTATATCTTAATAGCTAATCCCTTTTGAATATTTATTATATGCCATGCATTGATCTAAGAATTTGACCTGTATTAACTTATTTTTTTCACAACTGTATGAGTTATTGATCATCTAATAGATGAGGAAACTGAAGCACAGAAAAGGAAAGTGTGAATAACTTGCTCGCAAATTACAGAGCTGGAATTAATAGCCAGAGCTGGGCCTTAATCTTTTACCAACTTGTCAAAATAGTACCTAAATTCCATTAATTATTTAAATTCACATACATTTTTCTGCAAAATGGTCACACCACTTATACTCAGATATTGATTGCCAGACAGAATGATTGTCTAACAATTGCAGATTTTTATCATCTGACTTGGACAGAGTCAGAATTCTGGGTCTTTTTTCAAAGAAGTTAAGGCATTTGAGTATATAATGTTAAAAAGTGGGAATCTGAACAAAAGACATGATTGAAATATATAAAAAGGTCAAGGATTGCTTATAGATCACATCTTAGTCCTCTGTTAGAATGACAAAGTTTCCCAAATTTTCAAGCCAACAGATTAAATTTAGTTCTAAATATTGAACACAATCTTTTTAACAAGACCATTTTTAAGCTGAGTTGCTAGATAAAATGTTTACAGATTTCAACTAGGTGTTTTCCTTCTAAGTTTTTAAATATCTCTCATTCTATCACCAATAGATCATCTCATAGATGAATTCTAGTACATCACGAGGAACCATACATAATAATAATTATTTAAATATATATATATATTTATTTATTTATTTATTTTTGACAGAGAGAGAGAGAGAGAGAGAGAGAGAGAGAGACAGACAGACAGACAGACAGACAGACAGACAGACAGACAGAGAACTGAACTGGGGGAGCTCCCAGTTCAGCATATGGTTCCGCACGGGCCGGCGCCGGGATTCCATCCTTGGTCCCCGGCGCTGCAAAGTGAGCGCTTAACCCACTGAGTCATCCCGGCTTCCCCTAATTATTTACATTTTGCATTTATAGAGCACATTTACTCCAAAAGGTTGTGTGTGTGTGTGTGTGTGTGTGTGTGTGTGTGTGTGTGTGCGCGTGCGCACGAGCGTGCGATGCATGACACTACTCAGGTTAGGGCCTAAAGAAAAAACAAATTAGCTATATCTTTCAAAAAGTCTTCATCATTTGTTTATAAGTCAAGGAGAAAAAAATCCAACGGTAAAATTCCTGTTAAGGTCAGAAATATCATTTAAAGAAAAAGCTTGAGGTACTCTCGTGACAGACATGGCAGCTATATGAACAGTTGATTTGGAGTCTCTTGTGACAACTCTGAGAGAAAGGCTGAAGTGCTAGAGAGAAAAGGAATACAGGAGTCGGGGAGATTCATGGTTGAAGGCTAAGAGGATGGTGTAACACCCTTACCCCCAAGTCAGAATGGCCGAGGTCATTTGGAACACAGATGACTGT
The DNA here is from genome assembly GCA_004027555.1 of Craseonycteris thonglongyai. NCBI lineage: Eukaryota > Metazoa > Chordata > Mammalia > Chiroptera > Craseonycteridae > Craseonycteris > Craseonycteris thonglongyai. The sequence goes on along the minus strand of PVKE010043076.1, from coordinate 4,961 downwards.
TACATTTAAAGTAACTGCGGTAAATTTCCTGTTTCTCTCCTGCAAAATAACCAGTCTGTTATAATTATGTATAACGGTTTGGGGAGGACAATGAGAGTGCATTTGGAGAAAATTAAGGAAATGAGCTTTTCTTCCTCCTTGGAGAGGAAATAAAGTAAAATCCGCCAGAGGACAGATATGTGAGATGAAGGTTTGGCAGAAGCAGTAACTTAGGGCACAATGACTTGCAGAAATGTAAACTCTGGTTTCTCAGGAAAGGGAATGAGGAAAAGGAAGGAAATGAGATTGTCTTATTACAGATGGGGCGTAGGCATCATTTTATGAAAGAACATGTTCTATTTACACTTGAAGGGGAAGAGTGATTTTTATAGGGCTAGTGGACTTAAGAACATCTGGTGCAATTATTCATAACTTTCTCTTTAACTGCAATTTTATATGTAATCAAAAATTGTGGTACCTGAACAGGCCAATTCGGTGGAGTTCAGTTAAAACTGATTATTGATATGGTTTATAGTTATAAAATCAATTGTGATTTTTAACTACCTATGTGGACAATTAAACTTTAAAAGTGTTGACCAAATGATCTGGAGTTCTCCTTCTCTCTGAACTCACCTAGTACCTTTCTCTTCACTGGTCGTCCCTCCCGCCCCACAAACTGGTTGCCACCCCCACAGATACATTCTTCTATGGTAACTTCTACCTGGAAAACCCAAATCCTCCCTTCTTAGAAAGACCTGTTGGCCAGTCAATCCAAAATAGAGTGAACTGCTCATGCAAGCCATTGGAATCTATCACCAGACCCTGTTTTATCACAAAGTGAAACGACCTTGATTTTTCATGTGTTAACTTGCTTTTTGCTTGTCTCCCAGTATCAGTCTGTAAGCACCTTCCAGATGCAAGACCCTGAACTGTGCTGTTTAGGGCTGTATCTCAAGCACTTGAAGTTTTGAAGACAAGATAAATATTTGTGGAAGAAAAAATTTTGTGAAATCACTAAGTAAAGCAGAGAGGATCCCTGTTAATGAGAATACTTATAAACTTTAAGATACATGCATAGAAATTAACTTACATAAAGACAAAAACAAATTGTATGTACACTCATTACATCATATTTATAGCATGACTTGCTTCCAAATTTTCTCAGAACTATTTAAAATTAAACGACAGTTAGGTCATATATGTTTGTACTCTTTTCTCTAAATTAGAGAAGACTGGAGTGATAATATTTAATATCTGTCTGTGGTAGGCAGAATGACCCTCTGAAAATGTCCCTGCCCTAATCACTGGAAACTATGAATATATTGTGCCTCGTGTCAGAAGGGATTTTGTCGATGTAATTAAGGTTATGGACTTTAAAATAGGGACATTATTTTAGATTGCCTGGGTGGGCACAACTTAATCACACTAGCCTTAAAAGAAGATAATTTCCTCTGGCTGGAGTCAGAGATGTGGTGGATAATAGGCAAGAAAGATGATGCAGAGGTGAAGGCAGGGAAATTCTGAATGGGCAGGATTTGAGGCACCATTGCTGATTCTGAGACATACAAGAATGATGGCAAAGGCCAAAGAGAGGCCTCTGAGAGATAAAGACAACCCAAAGCTGGCAGTCAGGAAGGCCACAGGATCCCTTTTCCTACAAGTGCCAGGAACCGAATTCGGCCAACAACCTGAATGAATTCTGAAGCCCCTCCAAGAATCCATCTCTAGAAAGGAACACAGCCCTGTCAGTAACTTGATTTAGTTCTCACAAGGCCTGGAGAAGAGGAATCAGATGAACCACATTCAACCCAGTTTTCTGACCCATGGAGACTATGAGATAATACACAGATGCTGTTTAGGCTTCTATGTTTGTGATAATTTTCTATGCCAACAGAAAACGAATATGTCTAATATAAGAATAACAAGTAACCTGGAAATCTTACTGTGTATTAAGAACGTTGCTAAGGATTTTTTGAGCATTTCTTTTAATTTTTATTATAATTCATGAGGTGTAGTATACTTGACCCATTTTGAGAAGTCTATTTAACGCAAACCTCTTGTCATTAGGAATTGACCCTTTTTATTCAAAGATGCCGTGGGCCTTTGGCAATGATGTTAGTATTTTGTGATTCTGTTGCTTTGTCCTAAAGTGGGCCAATGATGAACACTTGGACTAAACTAAGATAGGTCAAATGGATTCTATCCCCTTAATTTAGAATTGCGATTGAGAGATATTACTTTCTTGATCACGAGGTGTGTAAAATCAGAAATTGCAAAGGGGCATTTGCGTGGAAAGAAAAGATAGAATAATATAGATGCATGGAGAAAAATAGTTGCCAGAGATTATTGGTCCACAGGTGAGACAGAGATTTAAAAGTGGTTTCATATGTTTCAGATGACTTTTCTGTTTGTCTCTATTGCCTCTTGAGGCCCAGCTATATTCATGCACCACCATTTTAATATGGTAAATTTCTCCATTTAGCTTAGATTAGCTTGAGTGGAATTTTGCTACTTCTCATGTTAATTAATACAAGTAGTATTAATATATTTTTATTTAAAGAGATGTATTCATTCAGGTACACTAAACTGATGAAAGAAATAGGCTGGCTAAAGTTCAAAGACAATGTACTCAAGTAAAAGTCAAACAGATGGCCTTATTCCACAGAAGACCCATCACCTTCTAGTGGTTTGAATAACCAGGCTTCTTTCAGTTTGTTGTTCCCCTATCTCTTAGAGTCTTTGTTGTCACCTGAATCTATTCTCTATTTTAAAAAAATGGAGGAGGAATATTGGCTTCTTAAAATCCTTAGCCTCAAAATAGCATTCATTGCTTTTCTATTCATCTTTCATTGGCAAGAACTGGTCAGATGGCAACAATTAACTGCGAGAAAGTTTAGAAGATATAGACCAGACAGGAACCTAGGAAAAGAAAAAGTAGTTATGATTATCAGCTAGCATTCTCTGCTAACAGATATTCAGTAACTTGTTCAGTATCACACAGCTGATATTGGCAGAAGTGGGGATTAAAACAGATCTGACTCAGGAAATCTATACCTTAACCACTTTCTCTGCTACATTGTTGTTTTACCATATGGCTTCCATATGTTTAATTAGTTGATTTAAAATTCCACCAAACCCGTTAGCTAGCCAGCTCCCATGTTCTATCCATGCTGATTTACTTTTAATTTAGAAAATATCAGAAAGTCAGTGCTCAGTATACTCAGAGATGGTCAGAGACAAATTATACCAGAACAGCTGAGACCTCAATTATGCTGCTCACTGCCAAGCTCAGAAATGTAACAACCAGTTAGACTAGGTAATGATGAATGATGCCCCCCCGCCAAAAAATGAAACACTGTAACCTCTTTCATATAATTACTTCTGATAGTTTAATAATATAAAATCATTTGTTGTACTCTGTGTGAAACAATTAAGTGGGAGTAGATAATCAACTTTGAAGTTAATTGGCCTAAAATACTAAAAGGCTGAATATATTCTAACATTCTTAATTTTATCCTGTTATTTTTCAGGGTTCTTTGATGATGCACTAGTGGAATGGCCAGGTTCAGGGTCTAGCAGTAAACCTATAGGGATGGGGCTTAGGTCGAGCATATAGTGAGAATAGGTGTGGCAATGTGGATGGTTTGAGGAGGAGTAGAGTCCACAATCTATAAATCATCTACATTTATAGTTTAGGTACAATAATTGGCAAAGAGGTTTCAAGGTGAAAAATGGACCAGGAAGGAAAGAATCATGGGTATTCTAGGTAGGTGTGCTGGAGTTGGTTCTACCTGCTTATGCCAGTCGATAGTGCATGCCTTTTCCAACTCTGCATTCAGTGATAATACATTGGTATCTTGAAACTGGCCATGATATGAATATTTACAGAAATAGGTGTAACCTACAAATCATGATGTGCCCACCTTCCCAAGAGTTCATTGTTAAACATTTACCTGCTATATTATTCAGCATTCTCCAGAGAAACAGAACCAATATTATGATGACTTTATACTCAAACATATGTATATATAATCATATATAGTATCATATACCCAGGGAGTATCCAGCTTTGTAACCATTCTCATTATATTGACGATGGATGATTTTTTTTCTAGACAAACCTTGTATATAAAATCACACACACACAGACACACACACAGACACACACACACACACACACATATATATATATAATTATTATTATTATGAATATGGTAATAATATATTGGCTCACATGCTTATAGAGGTTGAGAATTCCCACAATTTGCCTTCTGCAAGCTACAGGGGTTTGGGAAAGCTGATGGTATACTTCAAATCCAAACTCAAAAGCCTAAGAACCAAGAGTTCCAAAATGTAAGGGCAGGAGATGGATGTCCTACCTCAAGCAGAGAGCAAATTTACTCTTCATTTTTTTTTTTTTTTTAAATTCAGGACATCATCCAAACTGGTGATGATCTTTGTTACTCAGTCAACCAATTCAGATACTAATCTCTTCTGGAAACACCCCTAGAAACAATGTTTTATCAGCTCGCTGGGCACTGCTTAGCCTGGCCTGGCTACCACATAAACTTAACCATCACACCTTCACATCACTGGTGGTACCTGTAGGCCATGTAGACTAACAGCAATCATCTGAGAAGATTTTTCCTAGGTGACAGTGTTACTGCCTTGGGCCAGGATTCAGAGGCAGACTTGCCAATATTAAAGTAGGGTGCTAACGAAAGTACCGGTACATAAGTCTCAAATGGGCTACTAGAAGAAGAGATGATGATCAGTTTCTAATGTCATTTCAATATGGCATTAGAAATTCTCATACATCAACTGGGTAAGGATGACTTGAGAACCCCGTTGACAGAATGGAGTGCCACACTGTAGGTGATAGAGGGTAATACATATAGGTGGACTCCACAGGGGACTCAGAGCTTGCACTATTCCATTATCCCAAGGGAATGATTATGTGATACTAAATTCTGTTTTATGTA
>PVKE010043075.1:0-13498 GCA_004027555.1 Craseonycteris thonglongyai | reverse complement strand
TGTGATTTTCCAATTCTCCCAGCACCATTTACTGAAGAGGCTTTCTTTTCCCCACTGTATATTTTTTGATCCTTTATCAAAAATAATCTGTCCATAAATTTGTGGGTTTATTTCTGGGTTTTCAATTCTGTTCCATTGGTCCGTGGGTCTGTTTTTCTGCCAGTACCAAGCTGTTTTGATTACTGAGGCTTTGTAGTACCTGGATTTCTACACGCTAAAGTTCAGGTAAGAATACACACCATCCTTTCTCATGATAGGGGAAGTGTCATATATGAAGGAGATTTAGGCAAACCCAGAACCCAGGCAAGGGTGAGTGCTGGGGCTGAGCATCCAGGGCTGGGTTCATTTTGCTTGACCAGACCAGGAGTTACTGTCCAGAGGCTTACATACCATCATCTTCCAGGGGTCAGTCAGCTGGGCACCAGAGACCTGTGTGAGCAGAATCATGAGAGGCAAATGCATAACCCTGCTGGTGACAGGGAGAAGAGCTATTCTCACCTCAAACCAAGTCTCACCATAAGTAGGCTGGACATCATCATGATGACCTCCTGGCTGCTTTGAATGGCTAGCTAGAAGGATAAGATGTGACAAAGACCTGATTTATGTTTAATTTTTCTTATGGACATTTGAGGGAGATTAGAATAGCTAATTGAGGTCAGCTATTAATTAAGCATGCATGCAAAACACTGGACTAGAAGCTCTGGAATATGAGAGGTGTATGAAGAGGAGGGAAAAGGTATTTGCAGTCAGACTCAAGATTGTATATATGAAACATAGACATGTAAAGAAGCTAGCGATGCATGGCATGAAGCAACTGGCAAATTACTTGGCACTTATAAGAGGAGAATTATGCTCCCAGAATTTGGAGGAGGGAGGGTTACTAGGTTTTGCAAATTGATTTCACCCTTTTGCAAATTGAATTCACCCTTTTGCAAATTGAATCCACCCCTTTGCAAATAAAGTTCACCCTTTTGCAAATTGAATTCACCCTTTTGCAAATTGAATTCACCCTTTTGCAAATCAAGTACTTTTACATATATATTATATTAAAAAAAACATTAAATAATGTTTACACAGTAAAAAATAAAAATCTCATACATACATAATTTAATGTATGTTGGTTCTCCTGTAGTACCTTGTTTTTGTTTTCATCAGTCAACTGTGCGTAGAGTTGATATGGAAAAGTTACCTAAAAACCAAACATATTAAGATTGCCTTTTTCTGTTAATATGGGAATGTTGTTCAATCATTATAAATAATCCTATAATATTATACAACAAAAGTATTATGTCTGAAGTGCACTCCTAGGATTTCAGTTGGTCATCTCCATATATACAATATATAGTTTTAAATATTTAGAATCAATACATAACTTGTGCTTGAATAGAATATGTTTGACCGTCTGACTGTGTAATCCTTAGGCACAGGTATTATAAATAGTGTTATTCTGTGGTAAATATGCATATTAAAGATTCAAAACGCTAATAATTTCATTTTTAAAACTTTTTAATTTTAAAGGGCTAAGCTACAATGAATACATCTTCTGAATCAAGTTCTGAAAGCCCAGGTAAAACGCATTCGGCAGACAAATGCAAATCAACTCACCAGAATCATCAAGCACAAGTTCAAGCCGTCCTGTTGTTCCACGAAATCGTCCGCATACATACAACCGTATAAGTTTTGATTAAAAAAAAAATCCTAATAAACTGCTACAATGATGGTAAATTTCATCAATGAATCGGCGGAAATCGCTGGCATAAATAAAAATACGGCAAAGTCCATTATCAAGCAATACAACAAAAATTGTGGGTTGCTAGAAAAAAAGCGTGCTGGTAATCGGCCTCTTAAATGAACTCCGGCGATATTAAGCAAAATTGAGCAAATAATTGAAGAAAATACTTCCATAACTTTAAGATTAGTCAAAAAATTTTAGAATCAGAACATACACAATTAAACATTAGTTCCATTAGGAATGCATTGAAACGGTTGCAAATTACATTAAAATGTGCTTCAATACTGTAGAAGTGAATTACATATGTATCTGCACACAGTGTTCATACATATCTTCATCTCCATATGTAATTATGAAATTGTATGAATTTTAATAAAATTTTTGATTTCTAACTATGTAGTTAGCTTTGTTCTGTTTTTAAAAATATAATATATATGTAAAAGCACTTGATTTGCAAAAGGAGTGAATTTAATTTCCAAAAGGGTGAACTTTATTTGCAAAAGGGTGAATTCAATTTGCAAAAGGGTGAATTCTATTTGCAGAAGGGTGAATTTAATTTGCAAAACCTGTGGCTGCAAGACTAAAGAGGCAAGGTTTGAACTAGGCTCAAGGAATGATTTCAAAAGTCTGAATGTTGCTATTATCTTTGCCTGTTGTCATATTTCTTCAGGTTCCACTAGCCCCAGTAGACAAAGGGCCTAATGGAAAGGAGAGCAGGGTGCCTAACTTTGCTGTTGCCTCCAGGGTTGTCACCCCTGCTGGTTCCTGAAGAGGCTGAGGCATTACCAGTAACACACAAGCTTCCTGCTATAGATTGACCTGGTATTACTGTCTTCAAAAATTGGCTATGTGTGTGCACGCTGTTAAGGTCGTGAACATAAGAGTCTAGAGGCCATGTGTTCTTTAAAAATTTCCTGTTTCTTAGGACCAGCAGTGTCTGGAATTAGAAGAGAAATTTATGCCCTGTGGAATCTTGGTTACCTAACAAATATAATCCTGGACCCTGAGGGTTGGTTGAGTGTGTTATATTTTTCTTAACTCCAACTTTTTCCTCCTCAGAGCTACTTAAAATCCTCTGGCAACGCTTCCGTATAAGGGTGGCTCTCTGGAGGAGCGTAGGCATTTTCCTTCCTTTTATTATTATTATTTTTCCAAGTTTTGGAGCTAGTAGTTGCTAACTCCTTCCTGCCCAACCCTGGCCCCAGAGTTTCTGACTTCTCCCCAGAGACATTTATTTGGAAACTTTTTGAGCCAGTGGAGAATCAACTTAGAGGCCTTTCTTTTCTTTTCTTTTAGACCAATGGGAATATTGTGTGTCATGGATAGAAAGGTTTGAATACTATCATTATCACACTGAGTCTATATAACAAGGCTCTTTCCGTGTCTTGGCACACAGCCTGAGTTAACTTTGCTTTGCTGGATGGAGGTACAATGAATTCTGTTTGAACAAGAAGTCACGTGTAATGAATGCTTTTGCAAAGCCATGTCCACTTAACCCTTACTTTAATAAAAATGTGCTTCTGAAAGGGGTTTCGGTACAACAGCTGTATTTAAACACCTATATAATGTTTAACATTTAAAAAACAAACCTTTTAGAAGAGATTTTGATTTACAGAAAAGTTGTTAAGTAGTACAAAAAGTTCCCATATATTTCATACCCAATTTCTGTTATTGATAACTTAAAGTGGCACATTTGTTACAATCAGTGATTTCTTGGAGGACCACAGTGGAGAAGGCCATTTTCATCACATCATACCCAAGATATGTACTATCAACATGACTGACTTATCACTGTTTATGTTGACCTTGGTCACCTGGCTGAAAGTGTGTTGGTTGGGATTCTCCACTGTAAGATCACTTTCTTCTTCCCTATGTGCAGCCCACACTTATGGAGTGCTACATTCTACCTTCTAGAGGGCAGAGTATCTACATTAAATATTTGTAATATCTCTGAACAGGAGCTTTATTTATTGTCTCTCATTTATTTGTTTATTTGCTAATTTATTTATATAAGCATACACTTGTGAATATTTATTGTATACTTTGGTTTATAATTGAGTACTATTTTATTTTGTTGCTCAAATTGTTCTAATTTTGGCTACTGGGAGCTTGTATAGTTGCCTCCTGTGTCAATTTGATACACCTGATCACTACAGGTTTTTTTTTTAATTTATTTTTTATTCCTGACTTTCTGGCACTGCAAGATGCTGCAGACTTACCTTGTATATTTTCTGCCCCAGTTCTAGAATTAGTCACCTCTCCAGGGAAATTAATTTTAGAACACAAAGATCTGGGGGCTAGGTGTACTCGTTGCTACCTGGGTATCATTGCTTTGAATGCCTGGAGCAAGGAAACAAACAAAGAAACAAATCTTCTAAACCTTGAATATACACAACCATAAATATTGTTGTATATTAAACTAAACATAAGTTCATACTGATGTCTCCAACTCTAATCCATTACCACATGGACCATTCTGTCCCCCTCCCTTGTCTGAAACCTTCCACTCCAACAGTGAGAACCCTCACTCCTACTGTCATCTATTTACCTTGTACCCATGTATAAGTCAACCACTACTTTTCTAACCCAACATTAAGAAATCAATACACAGGTTACTCCTGTGTATAAGATGATTCCCAATTTTTGGCTCAACAATTTAGACAAAAGTATCATCTTATACACAAGATGATATGGTACTTAATTATTCCACTCCAGTATACATGTATAGTGCTCTCAGAATTATGAACCTTTATCTCCAAGGGAAACAGATTTATCAAGTAGATTAATGTGGTTTTGTACAATTCTTTTGGTCTTCAGTCTTACAAGCTTTGCTCACTTCAAAAGTGACTTAGGTTTTCCCTTACCCGCTTTAGTGAGGCTGTTTCATACATGGTTATACAGTTGGATTCTTTTGTCACAATCCACATTTCATTCTGTGGTTCCTTAACCTTCTGAATGACTATTTTTCACCAATTTTGGTAGAAACTAACATATTCAGAATGTAAATTACTGTCTATTTTCTTTTATAAGACTTGAAAAAAGATCAAATGGGGTCTATGTAGTTAATACTAAAGATAAACACGCAGAATTTTCCTCTGTAACTTTCTATCAGAAGTGTAAAAAATCGTGTCAAAATTGATGAGTGGCATAAATGCGAACAGAAAATTTTTTTTTCTATGAATAAGGAGGACACCTAGCTCGCACAAATGATGGTTCTGAGGACAGCAAGGTGCCCCTGGTTTTCTAGACCCAGGCAGACCGGTTACAATTTAGTTGCTCTTCCCAGGCTTTCTGAAGCACCTTTAAGTTTCCCCCACGAAGTTCTATAATTGTTCCATGTTGCAACTAAAGCTAGTCTCTGGGTGGGATCAGGAATCAGTACTCTCTATATTTAAGGTCACCAAATATGCAGGTCTGTACAGCTTATGAAGCTGACTGGTCTTTATTGGTTATTCTAAACACCAAGAAACATAAATTAAATGAGGGCAAGACCTTTCTATACTTCCCAGTAGGATTTCTAGAGAATTCTTCTTATTCTGATATTCTGTGCAAAGTGGTTCTATTCACTCTCCATCAAATTTACAGTCCTCTAGATAGGTGCTTAGGGTTGAATTGTCAGCTCTTTGGTTTCCTGTCCCCGGTATGTAAGTTGCAGCTGTTGCATGACAACGTTCTAAGCACCACTGGATCCATATGTTTCAAGTCTGGGTGATCTAACACAGCCTACCTAGCCCACCTGAGCATCCAGCAAAGCCTCCCAGTGGAGAAGCATGAAGGTTATGGAGCCGAAGGAGCTGGGATCGGCTGGCGACGGGAAGCATTTCTACACGAACTCCAAGAGCTGCATTGTGAGGGCACTGTGACCTTAACCATGTGCACCCCTGAATGACTTTTTAAAATTTGTGTAATTTAGGTTCTTTCTTTCTCCTCTAAAGTTCTATAGATTTGAGAAGTGCACATTGTTATGTATCCACCGTTACAGTATCCTACTGGATAGCGTCACCACCCTAAAACTTTCTCTGTGCTTTACCTATTCAACCCTTCCCCCACACCAATAAATCTTTGGCCACCACTGATCTGTTTACTGCCTCTATTTAAATTTAACTTAAAAAAATTAGATTAAAAAAATATATTTTTAACCTTTGGAGCTTTTATAGCTAGTGAGTACTTTCTTTGGAAATGAACGTCTTTGGCCTTAAGCGTCTGCTCTGCTTGAACTTGCTGTGCTATATGCTCTAGGCTAGGCCGACCTTCTTCTGGTGCCACTGTTTGGTCACATACTTCCTCTTTGGAAGAGCTGGCCATTTTGCAACATTCAAAGGGTTCCTCTAGCTCAGAGTTCAGGGCATTCCTCTCTGACTACCAAGGCCACTGGCTTATCCTGGAAAGACAAAGACATGGGTAACCCCAGCTTGTACTTTAGTCCTCATTCTCCTCTCTCAACGTGACCCCAGTTCCACAGTTGCTGTTGAATATATAAGATCATTTTAAATTTGGAGAAGAGGGTGGGGAGGTCCTTCGTGCCTGATGAAGGAAGAGACTTCTGCTCTCATTTCCCTTAGGTATCCTAGGTTACATCTAAACACTAAATGGAAGATTGGGCCGCGGGGTTGAGGGAGTAAGAGACACAAGAAAAGAAGACAATGTATTGTTTAATCTGAATATAGATCTTGCATATATTTGTTGAGTGCTAGCTATGTGCTAGGGTGTCTGTTGGAAGTTCTCATAACTTTATTCTCCCCATTTCCCTACAATGACTCTATGAAGTAGATTTAAAGGAAAAAAAATCTTTATTTGATAAAGATTTTTATAAAGAAACTGAGATTCAGAGAGGCTCATTAACTTGTCTAAGATCACACAGTAAAGATTTGAACCTAGAATATACTTAACTTTAAAGCCCTGGCAGCATTACTCAAATCACTTGGGTTCTTAAAACAATAAACAAACAAACAAAAAACCTGCTCGCGTCCTATCCCAGACCAAATTAAAGCCCAGTATCTAAGGGTGGAGAGGGGCATCAGCATTTTTGAAGAATCCCAAGTAATTATAATGTGTAGCCAGGGTTGAGAACCATGGTTCTGCTCTGAGAGACAGTGTCTCTCCTACTTTTCACCTAAAAGAAGGGAAGGTCCATTTTCTGAACCAGTGTGCATTCTAAAGGCTCTCAGAGCACTTTTAGATCTACTGCCTCCAAAGGTTTTTATCATCTCTGGATAACTGTAAGCAAACAGATGGAGTGAGAGCAGAGGTTACTGATGATAGAGAAGCACAAATTCAACTGAGTTAATTTAATCTATGTTTCTCTTTTGATAAGATGTGTATGTAGTGCTGATAGATTGTCAAAGCACAATGTCAAAAAGTGTCAAGGAAATTTGATTTTCAAAATGTGCTGGCAGTTTGCTTTGTTGACCAACATCAAATAGTACTGACTTTTAAAGGGAGTTTAAGAAGATGGGGCTTGGGTCAATTTCTAGAGGCAGGGGAAATCTATGAATTCTTGAGATTAGATTTGTCAATTGCCATGAAACATATATCATTTTACCCCATGATTCTTGAAGTACTGTGATTTAAATGTCTATGATATCCCTGTCAATTATAAAAACACACATTTTACCGTTTTCTTTTAGCCTTGAAACCAACCATGAACAAGGACTGTTTAAAAAATATCAAAAGGTCATGTTTTCAACACTGTCAAAAATTATGAGGAACATTTTAGTTACTCAAATATAATGAAAGCTAAATGAATAAATAAATGCATTCTTGGAATTGATGAAACATGTCATTTTGTATGACAGTTTCCCTGGACATTTATTTTAAAATACATAAAGAGTACCTCCTTTCATGAGTTTTATCAATAGACTTCTGTGTTAATGGAGAATTAGAAGCATGTAGACACCATAATGCCCATCCTCTACTCTATTCTATGAACTACCCACCCCTGTGCCCCCAGTGGTGCAGAAACTGCCATTAGTATTCTATCCAATTTATGTAATTCCTGCTTGGTCACTGTTGGGTGCATGGAGAGGGCCTGAAGTTGTCAAGCCACACTGTGGATATTGCACAGTGGACAGAAAAATCACATTGTGAATATGGCCCTCTGTTACTGAACTCAAGGGGTTCATAGCTTGGGGTGTTCCATTCAAGAATGAAACTTGGTTGTCATTAGGTAGTGTTATTTGCTTGCAGCAAGTAAAGGAGTGCGGGGACTCACATCCCAAACTCTATCTCCCTGAAGGGAGGTTTAGTCATTGCTTATATACACTTTTTGGTTAATTACATGTTGATTTCTTCTTTGCAGTGGGCTACTTATTGTTGGGGTTCCTGTTCACAGCTGTGTCTGCAAAATACTGTGTCACATTTTAACATTTAGCAAGAATAGCATTTAGCAAGAACTGCCCAGACCTTGAGACACTTGTCCTACCTAACACTTCCTGACTTCTACACTTAGTTACACAAAAATATCTAAGAACATCTTGATATTGCTGCATGATTACTGTGCTACAGACAAATTGCACAGTGAATACGGGGCATAGGGGCAATAACTGAACTGGGGGCCTCCCACATGGGAAGCACACCCCAGCTCAGCATATGGTTTCGCATGGACCAGGGCTGGGATTCAATCCACGAACCTGGGCTGCAAAGTGAGGGGTTAGCCCGCTGAGCCATCCCAGCTTCCCTTGTTTAAATCTTTTATTGCAGGGGAAGCCGGGATGGCTCAGTGGGTTAAGTGCTCACTTTGCAGCCCCGGGGACCGAGGATCGAATCCTGGCCCCGGCCCGTGTGGACCCATATGCTGAACTGGGGAGTGCCCCCAGTTCAATTCTCACTGGGGCGAGACCCCGGCCCAGTTCCTGCCCTGTGCAGCCCCACTCCCACCTGTGGAATGAAACTATGTGGAAAAACCAATGATGTGCAACTATGGAGACTGTTCTGGGCCTTCCTCTTTCTCTCTGTCTCTGACTCTGTATCTCTCTCTGTGTCAAAAAAAACCCCAATAAATAAATCTTAAAAAAAAAAAATCTTTTATTGCAGAAAGCTTCAAATAGAGAAAATAGTAAATCAAATTTCCATGTACCCATCATCCAACTTCAACAATGATCATCTCATCCATAATTTTGTTTTAGCTATACCTCATTCACTATTCTTCTCTTTGAAACTAGTAATCTCAGATTTCTTCTGTGCATGTTTCTGCACATATCACCAAAAGATAAGGACTTTTGAATAGTAGTAGTCCTAACACAATTATCTGCCTTAAAAATTAATAGTTCTTTAATATTATAAAATATCCAATCAATGTTTAAGTTTTTTTCAAGTGTGTTAGAGTTTCTTTTAAATTGGTTTGAATCAGAATTGAAGGTCCAGATATTATGTTTTGTTGGTTTATCTTTTAAATCTCACTTAGATTACAGGTACCTCAACCTTTCTTCTTTCTTGAAGTTTAAAAATTGAGTCGTTTTATAGTGTTTCCTCCAGACTAGATTTTACTGATGGAATTCCTATAGTGTCTTTTTACATGACTTTCTGTGCCCTGTATCCTATAATCTAGTAGTTCGACCTAAAGGCTTCAATCCTGGGACAAGACTACTTCAGAGGGTATGGTGTGTGCTTCCACCAGAAGGTCTGCAGTGAATGTTTGTACTTCCTTTTGTGATGTAAGCAGTCACTGTTGATTATTGTTTAGCTTCATTACTTTGTTAAATGTTTGTACAATGATGGTGCCCTAATGCTATCATTTTTTTTTTTACTATCTATAATACTTCCAAGAGAAACTTTCCCTCATCAAATATTCGGTTGTCTTGTGGTACAGTTTGTGCAACAAAGGCATGTTGAGTTTTGATATTTTCCCCTTGTATTTACTTGTTTTTAGGACAATGAATTGGTTCCAAAGGTGAACAATGATTTCTTTATAGTATCTTTATGAATACCTCAGTGTCAACATAGCTGACGTGTTTCAATACATTTTTGTTATTATTTCTCTTTGTTGATCAAATTTTTACTATTTTGGCTAGTAGGAGCCACTTGAAGTTGGCTCCTGAGTCCTTCTGACACACCCATCATAGTTTTGCTTCCTGATATGACAAAATATTCCAGTCTCATCTTATACACTTCCTGTTTCAGACATGGAATCAACCATTTTTTCAAAGAGCCATGGTTTGCTTTAGTGGAAAATTGTCTTTAGAGATGACAATCTTGTGCTGCGGTAGACAGTAATAGTTCAGTAAAAACCTACAAGGAATGAGAGAATAATTTGTGAGGACATTTAGAAAGCATTCCAGGCAGAAGGAACAGCAGAAGCAAAGACTCTGCTGAGGCTGGAACAGAGGGAACAAGAGGAAAGTAGTGGGGAAAAAAGTCAAGAGAGGTGCAAGGGAGCAGGCCAGTTGGAAGGACATTAGCTTTGCTTGGAATGAGACAGGTGCCATTGGAGGATTTGAGCAATGACATAATCTTTTGTTTTGTTTTAATTGACTCATTATGGGTTCTGGGTTGAGAATGAACTGAACAGGATTAGGAGAAGAACCTGGGAGAAGGGCATCACAATAAACCAGGGGAGAGATGGTATGGCTTGGACCAGTGTGGTAGCAGTGAAAGCAATGTGAAGGGGTCAGGTTCTGGATATGTTGTGAAGATGAAAACCAAAGAATTTGCTAAAGAACTGGACTTGGATTGTCAGGAAAGAGAATTCAAATGTGACTCTATGGTTATGGTCTGAGACATAAATGAAATTGTAAAACATCATGATAATCTGGCATCTTTTCTGTGGGTCAGTGCTGTGTTTGTGGAGATTTGGAGTAGGAGTGGAGAGAGGTCAGCCAAAGCTACAGAGAGGACTACACACTTACGGTGAATTGTGAAGGATTTGTAGGAGGACCAGGTCAGCAAGAGGGGAAGGAGTATTCTGGGCAGAGGTAACAACTTGTATGCACAGTCATAAAAGGACTATGGGTTAGAATTATAATTTGTTTTGGGGGTGCAGGTACCTATGTTAGGAAATGAATCTAGAGAGATAAAGAGAGACTTTACATATTACATGGTAGGAATGTGAATTTTATTTTATGGATAATAAGGAGACTAGAATTTTTTTAAACCTTGGAATGACATTATCAGGCAAGCATTTCAGAAAGATCATCTTCTGGATAGCAGAGTGAGAGAGAATGCACGTATAGAAAAAAATGAGACTTCAATCATTCTAAGAATTTATCATTAAAAGAAAGATGAATATCTTCACCTTTTTTTAAGATAAATTCTCAGGCCTTCAAAAAGATGCACAAGTTGGATGCTGGGATAGCTCAATAGGTTGAGCGCTTGCCTTGTAACCATGAGGTCCGGGGATCAAGTCCCATCCCTGGCTTGTACAAACCCATATGCTGAACTGTGGTACAACTGGTGACCACTGAGCCCTGTGGTGAAGGTTCTCACCTCCCATGCAGGAGGCTCCCAGTTCGGTTCCTGCTTCATGCAGCCCCCTGTCCATCTGTGTGGAATGAAACTATGTCACGACTAACAATGTACAATTATGGAAACCACTCTGGGCCCGCCCCCTTTTCTCTATCTCTGTCTCTCTCACCTTCTCCCAAACATAAAATAAATCTTTAAAAAAATAAATAAAATAATAAGATGCACAAAAACACCACCTCTTTTGTACTTATTCTTAGGTAAATGAGAAGTAACATTTACTTAGCTATAGTGTTTTCATGATGCAGAGGAGGGTGTGAACACCGGACAAAAAGATTAAATTGTAGTACAGAACATGGTACCATGAAAGCATTCCATGTCAAAAGGTTCACATGATATGACTTGGGGGCTAGAACTATGTTTCTACTACTGTATATGCAACTCTGTTGAACTTCAAATTTTTAGGAAGTGCTAGATTTTACCTCTTCTGGTTGAACCAGAAGTTGGATACTTTACTCTTGATAGTTACTCTATGATGAAATTGAAAGAGACTGAGTCCATTATCAAAGTAATTTTTAGATGATGATGTGATGTCTAAGTATAATATGATAGGAGTCTATGAATTTTAATTTTGTTTGAAATAGAGAACTATAGCCCCAGTGCCCAAACTGGGGCTCCCCTTGACATGTTCAGGTGACAGTCTGTCTCTTTCCACTAATCCCTCATTATCTCTGGATTTTCCCCTTGATCATCTGTGTCCTTCTAGCTTTGATGGTCTGTTTTCCATTTTGTAGTTCATGGCATGTTTGGTGGACATGCTCTTTTTCAACTTTTTTCTCCAAAATAATGATATCAAGACAGTAATAAACCCATTATAAAAATTGTTGATTTTTCCAAATATTCCATTGTGTTACTTAAAAACAATTCTACCACAATAGGGCAAATATCAAACCAATATTCTTTATTAGAGATGGAGTCTAAACTGGCTCTGGAGAAGGCCAATATTTTTCATTGACTGTAATTAGTTGTTAATATAAATACAAAATCCTATAACTATAAATATTTAGTAAGTTAAAGAGTCTAGTACAGAGCCAGATTTATTAAAGCATCAAACATTTATTGAGCACATACTATGAATCAGGTACTATGCAAAGTAACAACAGAGATGCCTACACTAAAAAAATCCATCACTGCCTGTATTAAAGTGTGATTGAAAGTACAGTCACGCACTGCATAATGATGTTTTGGTCAACAACAGACCACTTATACAAAAGTGGTCCCATGGTCCCATAAGATTACAATGAAGTTAAAAAATTCCTATCACCTAATGACCTTGTCGGCTTGGCAACATCATAGCGCAATGCATTAATTACTCATGTGTTTGTGGTGATGCTGATGTAAACAAACCGACTGCACTGCTAGTCATATAGAAGTACAGTGCATACAGTTGTATACAGTACATATTACTTGATAATAATAATAAGCAACTATGTTACTGATTTGTGTATTTACTAGACTTTCAATTGTTATTTTAGAGTGTACACTTCCTACTTACATAAGAATGTTTGCTATAAAACAGTATGCCATGTTATGCCGGTAGCAGCCTCACACATAGGAGACGTGTTTACAGTCTCTTCATTGCATCATTTTCTCTTGTGCTTGATTTAATCTTGTGTTGTTTTGCACAGTAACATGCTGTACAGGTTTGTAGCCTAGAAGCAATAGACTATACCATATAGACTAGGTGTGTAGTAGACCATACCATCTAGGTTTGTGTTAGTGCACTCAATGATATTTGCACAAGGACGAGCCTGTCTAACTGCACATGTCTCAAAACATAGCCTCACCGTTAAGCAGTGAATGACTGTATAATTAAGCATATGTTTTCTACATAGAGTCAAAAACAGTGGTCACAAATTTACTGATTTATAGAATTGGCTTTAGACACAAATTCTCATGCTGGAGAAACAATGTAGAAAACAGCATGAACTAGGAACCAGGAAACCAGATCTAGGTCCTGTTTTGTTGCTATTCATTCATTAATTCAATCATTCGTCAGAAATTTACTGAGAGCCGACAATGTGGGAGAAGCTGCGGTAGGTAATTGGGAGCATGGCAGCAAACAATACCGAACAGCTACCTGCCTTCTGTCTGTGTGAACAGGAGTGTGTGGCTTAACTTTTCCACATCTCTAACAT
The DNA here is from genome assembly GCA_004027555.1 of Craseonycteris thonglongyai. Classification (NCBI taxonomy): domain Eukaryota; kingdom Metazoa; phylum Chordata; class Mammalia; order Chiroptera; family Craseonycteridae; genus Craseonycteris; species Craseonycteris thonglongyai. The sequence continues at coordinate 172 of PVKE010043075.1, read as the reverse complement.
AGGTTAGACTAGATGTCTGAGGTTTCTTTCAATCTTAAAATATTGTTTCCGGACAGCCTCCCGAAGGTTCTCCCCAGGCAGCCTTGGGACTTGAGGACTTACCTTCCTCTCCTGGGTTAGCTCTTATCCTAATTTCAAAATAGCTTCCTATACACAGTTTTAAAATGTTTTG
>PVKE010043074.1:0-13504 GCA_004027555.1 Craseonycteris thonglongyai | reverse complement strand
AAACTGTGTACTGGTCATTTCTACATGAATTACCTTACAATCGTGTGTCTAAAACCCCTTTCATTTCTCCCTTCTCATAGAACACAATTGCGCCTTTTCTGAGCTTTATATCATCCTAATAGAATCACAAGTAGTCATTTACTGTGACTGGAAAATTAATAATTGCCTTCCAACTAGCTGTTTCACAAAACCAGTTCATCATGAAATATCTCAGTTGACATCTGCATAGTATCCACACGGCTATTTCCAAATGTTTTCTATTTGTCATTAAGCCCCAATTCCCAAATGTACCATCTTTACTTTCTATAATGATACTACCTTATAATTTGATGAAAAGTAGTTCTGATATGAACATCCTCATCTTGCTGCCTGTTCACTTCAAATTTTCTCAAAATCTCGATTCCCCTTGTACCCTTCTTCTTTAATCAGAAAAAGAAGAATTATTCTTCCTCTCCATCCACCTTTGAAAAGAGGAAAATGTCATGGCTTAAAAAAAAAAAAATGCCCAGGTTTAAGAGTCAAAGAGACTTGGATTTGATTTTAAGCTCTGTTCCCTTATTAGCTATATGATCATTAACAAGTCACCACTGTCTTGTTTTACTCAAATGTAAATAACTACCTCAAGACTGAGACGGTGATTCAAAATAGAAGCACTTGGAATAGTGCCTTTATCCTATTCTTGATCCCACTTCCTTTCCACTATATCTATTATTTCTCTCATCACTAGACTTCTAACCTTAATCTTGCCTTATTAAATTGAAATTAGTGTTTTAGACTGAATACTCCTCTTCTAATCCAGACTGTTTGAAAAAAATTTCATCACCATATAGGGCAAGCTTGTCCAACCCACACCCCTCAGGCCACATGTGGCCCAGGATGGCTTTGAATGCTTCCCAACACAAATTTGTAAACTTTCTTAAAGCATTATGAGATTTTTTTTTTTTAAGTGGGGGGTGGGAGGGGGGGTTTAGCTCTTCAGATTTCATTAGTGTTAGCATATTTTATGTGTGGCCCAAGTAATTCCTTTTCTTCCAGTGTGGCCCAGGGAAGACAAAAGATTGGATATCCCCGATAGAGGGAGTTTCCAGATTTAGCAAATAAAGATATAGGAGACCCAGTTAAGTTTAACTTTAAGATAAACAATGACTACATTTTAGCATAAATTTTTAGTATGCATGTGTTGCATTCAGTATTTGAGACATAGCTATTTTAAAAAGAACTAATGTTTAATAAAAACTGAAAGTAACAAAGAAACAAAAACTCATGGACACAGTCAATAGTTTATTGGTTACCTGACGGTAAGGGGGAAGGTGAGTGGGAGAGCTGGGAGTAATGTAGAATTGTACACCTGGAAACAATGTAATTGATATCAATCAACGTCACCTCAATAAATTTAACAATTAAAAAAATACTCATTGTTTATCTAAAATTTAAACTTAACTAGACATCCTGCATTTTATTGGGCAACCTTAACTATATAATACAAGGGGGACCCATGAAAAAAATGAAATTATCTTATGAAGGGCGGACCCCTAGTAGTATAGGATTTCCTGCCAGGTGAGTACTATAGTAAGTCTTAAAATTAGATAGTATAAGTCCTCCAACTTTGCACTTCTTTTTCAAGGTTATTCTGGATATTCATACTGTTTTATATTTATAAATACAAGGGTGGCTCCAAAAGAGTGAAAAGTATCTTCTGGAGCACAGGAAGGCTTCCCCCACCAAGTGAGTGTTCTAGGAACCCATCTGCATCAGTGTACCAGCTGGCATTGCTGTGAGAGGCTGTGTTCAGCTTCGGTTGTTTTTTTTTTGTTTGTTTTGTTTTTGGAGACTCCTTCAACATATTTACCCATTTCCTGATGGGTGATTTACACAAACAACGTGTGGCATGAAAGTGCACCTGCCCACACTGCATTGTGTGTGCAGCAGTTTTTGACCAAAATCAGCGTGACCTTAATACCCCACCCTCCTTATTCACTTGATCTTGCCTCAAGTGACTTTTTTTCTGTCTCCCCAGATGAAAAACAGTCTCAGAGGGAAACATTTTGCCGATGTAGAAGAGGTGTAACAAAAAACTGCGAAAGCACTAAAAGGCATCAAAATTGACAAGTTCAAAAACTGTTCTGAGTAGTGGAAAAAGAATCTTGCCAGGTGTATTTCATCAAGCAAAAAGTACTTTGAAGGTGACTAAAGTTTAAACATGCATGAATAAACACTCAATTTTCTATAAATTCTGATTTGTCCCCACCCCCCCAATATATCATTTTGAGATAGATGGAATCTTACAAAAACCTCTGCTTTAATCCTTTCAAGGCACATAAATGAAAAGTGTGTTGGAAAGTAAAATGAGTTAATGTATGCAAAGTACCCAGAAAAATGCAATACACATGGTAAATATTTGTTAAATGGTTGCCATTTACTATAAATTTTGACATTCTTACAGATACTTCTCTTATAGTTGCAAATATTTTATAAATGATAAAATGTAGCCTCAGAAAGAGTAGGTGACATTTTTAAGGTCTCGCTGATATATAATGATAGAAGTTCATGTCCTTTAACTGCTAAGCTGATGCTTTTCATACTATTCCATTTTGTTGTTGGTCCCAATTTGTGCAACACTATGTGGTGTTACTAGAGGGTACGAGTGTCTTGGTCCAAGTGACCAAATAGTTTAAAAAGATAATCTGCTCTACTAAAAAGGAAGAAAAGAGAAAGTAGGAAAGAAAGAAGAGGAGGGAAAAAGGGAGGAAGGGAATGCATTAAGTCGAAATGTATTATCATGCATTATCATTCTGGGTTTTGTGGTTTAATAAAGGTAAGTTCATTGTAAGTAATAAAGCATTCATGCACTTTTACTTTTGCTGAATGATTCATGCCATGCAAAAGTTTTCTGTTTTCTTTATGCCTCTGCTGACAGTGAATAACACATTCTCTTATTAATAGTTATTTTTATTAGAATTGTTGAAAACAATCCTTTAAAATAACTATTTGCATTTATTCCATAGCTAAAAGATTTCAGCTCTGAGAAGAATAAATTTGTTTGCTGTCTTCCTTCTCTACAGTCAGCTATGGGGTATTACCAGCTTAGCAGGGCCAAACCACTAATGTGTACAAGGACAAAAGACTCTCAAAATGTCTCATACTTTAAAAACACACTGGAATATGTCTATCTTGTATGATCTAACCTCCAGCACAGTGTGAAAAAACAGTGTTGAAGAAACAAAATACAAGGTCTAATTATAAATAGCTGCAGAAGTAACTAGAAGAAATGCACATTTGGCTTTAACCATTCAAAGATATATTAAGGATTTGAACCTATTTTGTTTTGAATTGACAATGTTAAACCTAATGACCACCTAAATGGATTCATGAGAAACCTGATTTTAAATTCAATTCTTGAAAAATAGTGGATTAATATTTATTTGTTTTTGAAACTAAATGGTTAGAGCTATTAATTACAGCATAACGAACTCTCCTAAAATACAGGTTGACTTGAACCAGATAAAATTGGTAACTGTGGTAAATAATAGCACACGTTTGAATCATTAATATTATCTATTGTGTTTAAGAGCCAATACTTTGTTTTTCCATTACATTTAAAGATGTCACCTTCACCATCTTGATTGAAAATCAGTTACAAATAAATGTTTTAGACTTATGTTGTTTTACTATGTTTATTGAATATTTCTAGACTGTTGGGGTTATTCAATGTCATCAAGAAAAGTAAAACCTTTGGATATATGGTGATGGAAGGGGAGCTGATTCTGGGTGGTGAGCACATAATGCGATGCATAGGTGATGTAATGTAGATTTGTACATCCAGAAACTATCTAATTGTTACCAATCAATGTCACCCCAATAAATTTAACATTAAAAAAAAAGTAAAACCATTAGGGAGAAGTGCAACATTTTTGCAAACCTATCTTTTAAAAATCATTCTAAATAATGACTTCAACCACTTCTTCTTAGCTGTTAGCAGGATTTTGTTAAAACTTTTAGCAGGATTTTGTTAAAAGTTTTTAGTGCTCATTGTGGCCCACACACTTGGATAAGTTTACCTTCTTATACTTTGTGGTCAGGTTGAAAAAGTGAAGGTAAATAGGGGAGCAAATATACTTTACCTCAATCAGAGTTCTAGGTGCAACCTGCAGGGAACTTTTGTAACAACCAATTTGTGACCGCCAAATCAGTCACAAGCACTGCATCAGGGACATTTTACAAAATGGGTTCACCACAGGTGGGACAACTTCTGATGAAGAACCATTAGGGTAACTAGGGCCTTGTTATCGTCAGTGGGGACCTGGCTGATTCAGTTAAAGTTAGTACTTTCCCAGACAAACATATATAATCGGAGAACTATTCTATCCAAAATATCACGCATTTCAACTTAAATCCCCAATATAATTTAGAAGATAAAAAAACATAATGTGATCCAAAACATTGTAATTGAGTAACTATACATTGAAAATGGACTAAATGGGGAAGCTGGGATGACTCAGGTTAGGCATTCACTTTGCAGCCCCAGGGACTGAGGATCAAATCCCGGCCCCAGCCCATACAGACCCATGTGCTGCACTGGGGTGTGCTTCCCATGAAGGAAGTCCCCAGTTTGATTCTTGCTCCCTGGTTTGGCCCCTGGCTCGAGGGAGCATGCCTCACAGGCAGGAGGCCCCCAGCCTGGTTTCCTGCCCTGCGCAGCCCCCACCCACCTATGCGAAACAAAACTATGTCGAAAACTGATGATGTTACAACTATGGAGACTGCTCTGGGACCTCCCCCTTCTCTCTATCTCTCTCTGTCTCTGTCTCTCTGTGTCTCTGTCAAAAACAACAAAATAAATCTTTTAAAAAAAGAAAATGGAAAAAATAAATAAAATGCAAGGAATGCTGGGATAGCTCAGCAGTTGAGCACTTGTCTCTCCATCACAAGGTCTGGGGTTTTATTCCCAACCCCAATTTGTGCAACTCCATGTGCTGAGCCGTGGTGCAACTGGTAACCAATGGGATGGCACAGCATTGAAGATTCTCATCTCCCATGTGGGAGGCCCCTGGTTTAGTTCCCACCTGCACAGCCCACATCCACCTGTGTGGAATGAAACCCATGTCACAACTAACGGTGTGAAATTATAGAAATTGCTCCAGGCCCTTCCCTCTCCCCCCTCCTCACCCCCGCCCCTCTGTTTCTCTCTCTCTTTCTCCCTTTCTCTCTCTCTCGCTCTCTCTTGCCTTCCCTCAAACAATAAAATTTAAAAAAAAAATTAATTCTTAAAGAAAAATCAAATGAGCATTGCTAAGAGAGTCACTTAAAATGGAGTCAGGAAGCTATTAGGGAAAAGGGGCCTGTGCACATTTTGTACCTCAGTTCTCAGAGGTGCTATTAAGTTCCTAAACGTATTGCTAAACTCAACTTGCGGACAAGCAATAAAGATCCTTGAGCCACAAACATCCCAGAACAACTGCTACATGGACATATATGAACTTCACTTTCTTCCTTGTAGTTTTTACCTCCCTCAATCTGCATATTAAAACTAACCACTCTGTTAACCTAACCAGCAATTTTGTTTTGTTTTTTTATTTCTGTGGAAGAATTATACATTTTTTGCCTTTATAAGTCCAGTCTTCCTTGTTCTCTCCAGAGTGCAGTTTGAGTTGTTACCAGAATCTGAATTTCCTGGACTTGAACCCTTTAAGACCCCAAAAATAAACTTTCAAATTGTTTTTTAACAGCCTTTTATCTTTATTGGTTAATAATATAAATTAATAAAACAGTAAATAGTTAACAAAGATCCTGTTAATTTTGTTGAAAACATAAGATTGCTATAAAAAAAAATCTTAAAAAGTAGTTAACAAAGATACATATAATCACAAATTATATGTACAGTAATAATAAAAGTGATTCTAGTTTAACCAGTTTTTAGGCTCCAAATTTAAACTTTCCTACAAGTATCAAGTTACATATTTTAATTAAATTTGATTCTACAAACCTATAAGTAGTCATAAACTTCATATATGAATACCTAGTCTAAATTTATAACATCTTTAAACAAAAAAACTAAAACTATCAAACCAATAATTTCAATTTTTGCCTCATTAATTTAATAACAGATGTGTTATTTTACTAAAACTAAACAATTATTTTCAGTGCATGCATGTTGCATACTATATTTGTATAATGAAAGTTCTGAGTTTAAAATATATAGTATATCTATTTTTTTATTTACCACTACAGCCATTTTTAAGTGGAAAGTCCTGTGACATCAAGCACATTCATGTTTTTGTTCAGTCACCACCACCATCCATCTCCAGAAGTTTTCATCAACCCAAACTGAAGTTCTATGTCCATGAAACACCAATTCTGCATTTCCCCTTCACACCCAGCTCCTGGCAGCTACCATTTTTTTTTTTCTGACTCTTTGCATTTTACTACTCTACGTACTTCACATAAGTTGAATCATACAATATTTGTCTTCTTGTGACTGGATTGCTTCACTCAGTTAAACGCCCTCAAGTTTCATCTATGATGTAGCATATGTCAGAATTTCCTTCATTTTGAAGGCAGGAAATGAGTAATATTTCATGTGTATGTATCGAGCTTTATTTACCCTTTCAGCTATTGATGGACACTTGAGTTTGGTCCACCTTTTGGTTATTGTGAATAATCCTGCTGTGAACATGGTTGTACAAATACCTGAGCCCCTGCTCTCACTTATTTTAGGTATATATACACACAAGTGAAATTGTTGGATCATTTGTTAATTCTATATTTAATTTTTTAGGTGATGGTCGTACTATGTTTTACACCAGCTACACTGTTTTACATTCTTAACAGTAATTAAGTTACAGTTTTGATCTTAGTCTTTTTAGCAGTGCCCTGGTCTTGGAGCCCAACTGCATAATTTGGACTGACCATGTTTGCTGCTAATAAAAATCACTTCTTAATTATACTGACAATGGTGGTCCCAATTCCTTGATTTTAATGGATGAAAATTTCTGCTTATAGCATTGTTAGCCTTCTACAACAGTTACTCGAACTTCTGTCTATTCAGGGCTCTGCCTCACCATATGTGTGCATTAATGCAAAAAAAGGCAAAAACACTGTAACTACTCAGGAAAAGCAATCTTCTTTTTTGTCATCCTACATTTGTTTGCAAAAGTTCAGTATCTCTCTTCTTTATTAATGAAATCTTATGTGTCTTTTGTCCTGTTTCCCAGGACTGAGTTTTCTTTAGGGACATTCTTAGATTTATAAGTCCTCTAAAGTCTGTTAGTTGTCCCTGTCACATTCCCAAGACAAGGGGAATCTGCCCTGGTCCTGGGACTAGATCCTGTCTTCCTCTCCTAGGCTATTGGGGTGGTCACAACTTCCTCTATCATCAGTATTTCATCCTCCCAATCACATCTTTGTAATCACCCTTGACTCTGGGCTTCCTGCCGGGTACCAGTTTCTGAACTCTTTATTGTTTGAGATAGAAATGACTAACTTCTGATCACAATTCTGCCAAGAAAAATGTCACCTGTCCAATTCATTCTGATTTATCTAATTCTACCTTTTAGAAAAAAGTAATTTATGATATATCCAGAAAAATGTATAGCAGAAAATAGATATATTTTTTAAGAAAGGATTTTGTTCTTAAAATATAATTAAACAAGTCAAAGACAACTATAACATTTAAAGCATCTGTATATAAGGAATTGCTATAATATCCCGGAGGAAATAATGCTAAGTGAAATACGCCAGACACAGAAAAACAAATACTGTATAATCTCATTTATATGTAGAATCTAAAGTGATTAAACTCATAGAAAAAGAGAATAAGTGATTGTCAAAGGGTACAAAGTTTTAGTTATGCAAGATAACTATTCTGGATATTCACTATATAATGTAATGCTTATAATCAACTGTTTCATGTATTTAAAATTTGATCAGAGGGTAGATCTATATTAAGTGTTCTTATCACAAGAAAGAAAGAAAGGAAGAAAGAAAGAAAGAAAGACAGAAAGAAGGAAGGAAGGAAGGAAAAAAGAAAGAAAGAAAAGAAGGAAGGAAGGAAGAAAAAAAGAAAGAAAGAAAGAAACAAAGAAAGAAAGAAACAAAGAAACAAAGGAAGGAAATTTGGGGAAGTGATGAATATGTTTGTGGTATTGATAGTGGTGATAGTTTCACAAGTATATACTTATTCCCAAACTCATGGAGTTGTATGCACTGAGTATGTACAACTTTCTACAAGTCAATCATATGTTAATAAAGTTTATTTTAAGAAAGATAACATGTGACCTAGAAAGAAATGATTCAAAATATTATCAGTAAATAAATCAAGATTTGGGATGAGCAGAGATTTGTTTTTCATGGATATTTTTGTATTTTCTTTTCAAAATATTTAGACATTACTTGCATTAGCACTGAAAACAAAATACTTAAATATGATGATTTAATGAAAATGCATAGTGGTGTAAAGATTGGGTGTTGGAGGTACAGCATCTCGAGTGTGAATCTTATGTTTTACCACAAACAAGCTATCTGGGCTTGGTAAATTACATACACTTTCTGAACAGTGGTTTAGTCATCTGAAAATTAGGTATGATATTTTTAACTTGAAGGATTGGTATAAGGCCTATCAGGAAACAAAAATGTGAAGCAACAAAATGTGATTTGTAATAACTGCTCAACACATGAGAGCTAATATTACATCTTGTTATAAAGTTTTACTTTTTAATCATGCTCTTCCCAGTCTCTGGAGAGCAAGAGGCACTATGTTTAGTACTTTAAAGCTGTGCTTGGTATTACTCAACTTGGTAGGAAATCCATTTAAGCATCTTTAATACTTAAAGTTTCCCAACCCCACCTGTCTACCTGCACTAATGACCCTCAGCGGTAGACCTGCCTTTTACTACTTCTATGAGCCTCTGGCACCAACATAGTGACTGGTAATGTTCTCCTATTTTGTCTTTCACTTGTAAGATTTTGTTTAGAGTACTATAATAACGATGCAAAAAGTAAAATTATGTTAACCTAGGTAAACTTTGTTACTCTGTGGCACAATCTTGCTGAGTCATTAAATGCTTGAGTTAAGCCTCCTGCTCTGCAGTTTAATAGGGAGTAGAGTGTGGAAACAATTATGTTCCTCCTCCCTGCTTCCTTCTATAGAAAAAAACATTGACAAATGACTCACAAAGGCCTGCTTAGTGAAATGAGTCAGTTTTCCCTTAACTGTAACTTAATCAGCATGACAGTCTCAGTGCTAATGAACATTAGTCCAACCAAATCTCAGCTGGAAGAAACACAAAGCATTTCTTCTACAAGGCAATCATCTTACAGATGAGAAAATTGAAGTCTAAAAAGTGAATGAACCACAGGGACATAGCAGGCACTGGATACAAACTTGGTGAATGAATGAGAGGACTATGAGATTGGAGTTTAAAAGTGATAGCCAATATGTTTTATGGGCTAACTATTGTTACTTACTATTCTAATGCTTTACATACATTAGTTTAGGGGAAACAACATACACTTTTTACAAATAAGGAAACTGAGGTATGAGTATGTAATACAATAGTTTAGTGACTCTACTAAGGCTACATAATTTATATGATCAGTGATGGAAGTGGACTTTGATCCCAAAAGCTCTGTTCCTAATTACATACTTTTTGTAGACTATATACTCCCCCTCATATTAGAACGCCAGTCCTATACTTCTGTTTTAATATATATCTATTCTTAGGTTCTTTCCATTTCTTTCCACCATTAACATTAATCAAGTTTAGCTACCATCTTCTTTCACCTTTGTTTTTGAAACAGCTTCCTATTTAGCCTTCTTATCTCCAATCTTCTCCCTCTACTCTTCTCCTCAGTACCATCAGACTGATCCTTCTAAAAAAACAAATGTAATCATGCTATTCTCCATGGTTAAAACCTTACAATGCTTCCTCAGTATCAGTACATAATTCAACTTATCAATGACTCATAGGACCCTTGATAACTATTTCATCCTTGAAACTCATATGCTAGTCATACTGAACTTCCAAAAAAGCAATACTCTCTTTGATCTCTACTTTAGTCTCCTCTTTGTCCTTGCTGGCTAACTTTTATTCCAACCTTCATCTTACACATCACTTACTTGGGAAAGCATCCACCCAACCTATCCCAAGTTTTGCTTGCATGCTCCTTCTTTGTATATGACTCCTTAGCAAAAAACTGATCATGCCTATTGCCTGTTGAGTTGCCTATCTCTCCCACTAAATTACTTACCAAGGCAAGAATCAAACTAAATATGCCTTTCATCATCATTGGATCCCAATGGCCTACTAAGTGGTTAGCCTCTCTGCACTTCAATTTCCTCAACTAAAATTAGGATTATGGTACTTACTTCATTGGATTACATTAGAAAAGACATTACTATGTGCCTAACACATAGTAATGACTTAACAAAAGGCAATAAATATAGATTTTCAGTATATATACACTTTGTAATATTTCATTAGGAAGGCAGCAAAATTGAATTACATAAAAATGCCAGCTAAAATGATATCTGATAAATTTAAAATAAAATACAAATTTGATTTTGAACAGTGGCAGTAAACAAAATGCTAAGAGAGAGAGTGAAGAGAGAGAGCAAAGGGAAGAGGCAAGGTAGGAAGAGAAAGCAGGGAGGAGAAGCAGATGGTCTTCCATTGATCCTACATCCTACGCTAAGGCCACATAGGCCAGAGGAGCCCAGCCCAGACTCCTGAAGGGAGGAGAAATCTACTGGGTTAGAATAGGCAGTCACGGGGCTTATTGTTTCAATATGGAATATTCTACATTATTTAGGGCACTCCCATATAAATTCTGAACATTAAAAATAAATTGCCTTATCTGCTTGCTAACTCTTACATTTTCTTATTTCTTTATTCCATGAACAAAAGAAGAGATACTGAAACTTCATAAAGGATGCCCTGTGTTATATATTTTAAGGACATACGTAATTGTTTAGTGTAGAGTCTATGTTTTCAAGGGAGTTCTTAATTCTGTGGTTGTGTGCATAGGAAACTACCCTCCAAAAAGCTAGCAACTTAACAACATAAACTACAGCCGTGCATGTGTGGACTATATCTCAGCTACTATTACACCTCCCTTACTAGAATTACCTCCTCATCCTTTCATTCTCCTTGTCTCACCCTGATTTTCTAATACCAACACTGCTACCATCAGAAGAGACTAAATTTTCTAATATGTTCTTAATTCAGCCTTTTGTGCCAGCTAGCAACATTCTCAAAGAAGTCCTCTATCCCAAAATAAACACTTTCTTGTATCCTGCCCAGGAGTACACAGTCCATAACTTTATCAATTTTCAAATGAAGGAGCTGCTCTACCCATGAAAATTCATGCCTTTGTATGGGTCCAGACCACCTGTGGTCCGCTCAAAAAGAGAGCTGCACCAGAGCAGAGATTATTCAGGGCAATGAGCTAGGCATTCTGTAGGCTTTCACCATAAATACATATACTGTGTGTGTGTGTGTGTGCGTGTGTGTGCGTGTGTGCGCGCGTGCGCGCGCGCGCACGCGCACACAAACACACACAGCTGTGCACATGCATATGTATACACACACATCTATATAAACAAAAATGGTTTGCAATATAATTTACTACATATAATGAAATAAGTTGCATTAAAAAGTATTTCTTTTTTAGTCATCGTTATCAAAATAAGAGAGAGTTTTTGTGGTAATTTGACTTGTGAACACTAACTATATGACAGACATCATGCTAAGTACAACCCCAAGACATACTCATTGTTATCTCTCTTTTACTATTTAGAAATTGAGGTTCATAGAGGTTAATTACGTAGCCCAAGGTGACACAGCAGTGAACCAATATTCAAGACCGTCTCAATCTTTCTTGCCTGAAAGATTAGAGTATAACCCCAAACCACAACTCAGATAATCCTCATTTAGTTGCCAAGTGAATTACCATCATCATAGAGGTACCTGATTTTAGGACAAATGAAAACACAGAGGCAAGTAAAGGCCCTGGATGATAGAGTTTAAACTCCAAAGGGATAAACAAAGGTAAGATTTGGCTATCCAGAAAGCACCCCAAACTAAGGAGAATGCTATTCCCTTTTATTACATCTTCCCTCGCTATGCCAGGCAGCCAAGCATTTCATTAGCAGTAAAATACCACAATTTTCTGCAGGGCTCCAGTGCTTCCTGTATTTCTCACACTCAACCCCACGCCTCAGCCTCCTATTCACTTCTCTTTATAAAAAGACCCTCCAGACCGAACTATAATATCAAACACAAATAACTTTTTATTTTATAAAAGGATCACTTCAGGGAAAGCTGGGATGGCTCAGCGGGTTAAGTGCTCACTTTGAAGCTCCGGGGACCGAGGGTCGAATCCCGGCCCTGGCCCATGAGGACCCACATGCTGAACTGGGGTGTGCCCCCAGTTCAGTTCTTGCCGGGACCTATGTGGGAGGCTCCCAGCCCAGTTCCTGCCCTGCGCAGCCCTGTGCCTACCTGTGGAGTAAAACTACGTATATGGAAAACTTATGTCGACTATGGAGACTGCTCTGGGCCCTCCCCCTTCTCTCTGTCTCTCTCTGTCTTTGTTTCTCTCTGTCAAAAATCAATAAAATAAATATTTAGAAAAAGGAAAAAAAGATTACTTTAGGCCAAAACAATGATTCCCACAGCTTAATTTTGTTTTTATATCAAACGTCTTAGTCAAAAAATAATTTACAGTCATTGATTTTCCAAAATTCCCACTCCCAAAAGATATCCCAAATATTTCACTTCTAGAAAGTTCTGTGAGAGCAGATTAAGTATTATTTTAGGTACATTGATTATGATATATGAGACATTTAAAATAATATAAGCAGTAACTAAAACTACAACTTCCAATTGTACAAAGAGTACTTAACAGGTCTATTTTTCCTACACTTTATAACAATGAGTGAAAAGAAACAAATATATGACTAGCAAAGCAACATGATATTCTTCATAGACAAGTAAAAGTAGGAAGTTGATCTCCCTATAAAATTAAGATGTTATATAGCATATGGCAGTATTTCTCAGACTTTAAAGTACAAGTGAATTACTGCAGATCTAACAAACTCCCAGCTGATACTGTTGCTTCTAGTTCAGGTACCACACTTCCGACAATAAGAGCCTGGTGGTTATGGAAGTGGATCTTTTATTTATTTATTTATTTATTTATTTATTTATTTATTTATTTATTTATTTATTTATTTTTGAGAGAGAGAGAGAGAGAGAGAGATACAGAACTGAACTGGGGGAGCTCCCAGTTCAGCATATGGTTCCGCACGGGCCGGGGCCGGGATTCGATCCCTGGTCCCCGGCGCTGCAAAGTGAGCGCTTAACCCACTGAGCCACCCCGGCTTCCCCTGGAAGTGGATCTTAAGTTAAATGGTCTATGTTTGTATCTAGGCTTGTATCTGAACAACAATATGACCTTGTGTGTGTTGTACATCCCTCTCCCTGCTCAATATTATCTGTAAAACAGA
>PVKE010043073.1:0-13500 GCA_004027555.1 Craseonycteris thonglongyai | reverse complement strand
GACCGAGGATCGAATCCCGGCTCCGGCCCAGGCAGGACCCACGTGCTGAACTGGGGAGTTCCCACAGTTCGGTTCTCTAACTGTCTCTGTCTCTGTCTCTCTATCTGTCAAAAAGTAAAATAGAAATAAATATGCACTGAAGACAAAAAGATAATTTCTCTCTATAAATGTGAAAAGATAAAAAAAAAAAAAAAAGAAACGATCCTGCCATCTGTCTTCCTATGGCTTCCTACCTCCCTTCATTCAAGCCTCTGTTCAACTGTTCCCACCTCTGATAGGCCTCGGTGCCCAACCACTGTCACACACCTACAACGATGACCCTATCACTTTTCATCTCTGTCCCAGTTTTTCTCCATAGTTCTCATCACCTGACATCGCGTCATACACGTAAGGACCTTGCTTTTGTCCATCTCCCCAACCAGAACGTAAGCTTCACAAAGACTTTCTCCTCTTCTCCACTATAGCCTGAGTGCTGAAACAGTGTGTGGCACATAATGGAAATGTAATATAATACGATCATATAACTATATAATAATACACACAGTAACATACTATGACATAATATAAGAATAAATGTACTATACTAGGAATAAATGAATGAATGAACGTATTATATGAATGAATGAATGAGTAGGGTGGTGATTAGCCAGACAGATGTTAGCTGTTAAAACAATTTCATCTTGATCACCCCCTGGCATGTGGCCTTTGTGTGATGTTGGCAGTGATGGTACAGCACTGCTCAAAGCAGAGGATCACTAAAGAAAGTTATTTCAAAAAGAAGGATCTCAGTAGCTATAATAATAATAATAATATCTAAAAATTGATTGAGAACAATGCCAGCCATTGTGCTAAGCCTTTCACATGAGTTAACTGTAACTCTCACAACTATGCTTCAGGGGGACACTATCATTAGCCCTCTTTCACAGATGAGAAAACTGAAGCAATGCACGAATGGTGGTTAAGTAACTTTCCCAATGACACATGGCTATGCCAAGGCTCCTTTGGTCCTGGACTAGTTCTCCACGACAAACCATAACTTCTCCTTGTAGTTGGATGACTACCCCTTGAGCAAGGACTTTAACCCCCAGTTAGGTGACAGGGAATGGAAGATGGTTCCTGGGCAAGTGTGGGCAGGGACTCCAAGGGACAAGGGGTGGTCCTTCCCAAAGAGCTCTCCTGGCTGCCTGCAGAAACCATGCTCCTTTCCATCTGCTCTGTCGTAGCAGTTCCCGCTGGGAATTCAAGACCGAGCGACCCCTGCTCGGTGAATATGTAGCACTGTGGCTTTCTTGAACACCTGGGTAGGCAGATTATAGGGTGTTCTGACATTGCCTTCTTTGACCAGACTTCAGTTTACAGGGCCAAGGCTGCTCACTATATACTCTTTCAAAATGCAAATCTATAATGGAAGCAGGTCCCATTGGGTGGCAAGGGTGTAACTCCTCTGGGGTCCATTTGAACTCTAAGGTGAACTGAACCCACCTGCTGCTGGGTTGCCGGAGTGATTGATTCTGGCCACCTGCTCTACCTTAGGCAAGAGTGAATGTGATTTCCCAATCCTCCTGACATCTGTCCCCTCCTCCAAATGTCTTTGTTTTGAATGTCATCATCAAATGCTAATAAATATCCAAATATGAGTACCTTCCAATGGGCAAGACATGTCCAGGGTATGAGTTTAGGAAGCTCTGCTTAGGATTCTGAATGAAAGGTTATATGGCAAGCATCAAGAGAAGAGTTGTGATGTTCTTTAAAAAGTTATTTTTATTGTTTTTGACAGAGAGAGAGAGAGATACAGAGACAGAGATAGAGAGAAGGGGGAGGGCCCAGAACAGTCTCCATAGTTGCACATCACTGGTTTTTCCACATAGTTTCATTCCACAGGTGGGCGTGGGGCTGAACAGGGCAGGAACTGGGCCGGGGTCTTGCCCCGGTGAGAACTGAACTGGAGGCACTCCCCAGTTCAGCATATGGGTCCGCACGGGCCGGGGCCGGGATTCGATCCTTGGTCCCTGGGGCTGCAAAGTGAGCACCTAACCCACTGAGCCATCCTGGCTTCCCCAAGTTATGATGTTCTAATGAAATTTCACGTGAAACTATAAAAGCAGCATAGCAGGATAAGTAGATAGGTTTTATGCCAGAGTTGCCCTTGGTTGGTCATGACAGGTTATGGACACTTTGCTGCCTGCTAGAACGGACTTCACTTTAGCTACACATACAAGAGGTACAGCCACCATTTGCTGAGGGGTTTGTATAAGCTTTGCATCAAGGTAAGTCATTGGCTTACTGAATTTATTCTCCCTCCTTAGAATATTAATTTGCATAGCCTCCCTTCTCTCACCCAGGAGTCATGAAGTCTGAGGCATAGTGTGTCCTGGAGAAACACCATCCTAGGTACATTTCTGAGTCATGCTAGAGTGAGGAATGGCAGTGGGAAGGGATAGTGGGGACCTGGATAATGTCCTACTTCAGAGGAGTCCCTTCACTGCTTCTAGGTCTTTTGACTAAGATCAAGTGTAGCATAGGAGTCCTTAAAAATGCCTCTACCGGCTTAAAGAAACTCCTCCAGGCGAGAAACCTATGGCTTGGACTTTTCACTTTAGGCTTGTAAGTTTTCAGAATTGCTGGGCCTTTATCAAGGTCATTGTCTGTCAGTAGAGAGATGTTTGGGGTTCACTGCACAAATGAATTGTTCCCTAGTAAGCTTGGTGGGGGTGGGGGTGGGTATTTGGCATCAGTGGTTTGCAAATCACTGCAATCATTCAAACTTGATAGCTTGAGCTTCCTTGGGGCATTTTCTTGTTCCCCCTGACTGACTGTGAAGGTAGAAAAGGTCACACTGACCACAGGTGGTAGGAAAGGGACCTTTAATGATGCCACTTTCCCATTACCATCAGTGCCCTCAATTATGGCCACCGTCTCTTCCATATGCTCCTCTGCCCTTTGAGAAGGGAGGAACAGAAAGGGAATAGAGCGAGATTGTGGGAATGCTGGCACCTGCTCAGAAGCACAGAATGAGCCATGGTAGTGTGGGGAGACGCATGTGTGGCACATGGGGTCCTGGGGATCTTCCACAGAGGGTGCTGAATGCAGAAGCAGCCAGGCTGGTATCATGGGCTGGGCTCTGGCTCCGGTTATGCCACTCACTAGGTGGGTGACCTAGGACAACTGACATAACTACTCTTATCTGGAAACACAAGGAGGTCAAACTGGATGGTCTCTAGGCCCCTTGCATTTCTACCATTCTAGAAGTCCAAATTCAAGTCAGGAAATTCTCATGAATTCATGTGTAATTTATACCCTAACTTCCAAAGGAATTTGAGATACTTTATACCAGAAGCACAGAGATCCTAGAACTGTTCAAATAAAGATAAAAGGAAAATAAGAAACCCCATGAATGGGAAGATAAGACCAGCAACAGAAGATAAGATAGGGCACTTTTTTGAAGAATTGCTACTCTATACAGACAAAACAAAATACTTTCTGTTGCACGCAATTCACTTTTGCAATGCATGCATCCAACAGATATTTGAGGGTGCGGACCCTATTCCAGATGTAGGGGACCTTTTTTTTTCTTAAATTTTATTTATTTATTTATTTATTTTTGAGAGAGAGAGAGAGAGAGAGAGAGAGAGAGAGAGAGAGAGAGAGAGAGAGATACAGAGGCAGAGAGAGAACTGAACTGGGGGCACTCCCCAGTTCAGCATATGGTTCCGCATGGGTCAGGGCCAGGATTCGATCCTCAGTCCCTGAGGCTGCAAAGTGAGTGCCTAACCCACTAAGCCATCCCGGCTTGTAGGGGACATCTTGGAGAACAAGGCAGACAAGACTCTAAAGCTCATGGAGCTTCCCGCAAAGGGTTAAGGCAGGGTAGTCAACAAACAAATACAGAACGTTAGAAACATGGCAGACACCTAGTGCCCAGATCTTGATTTCTACTACCACTTTCCAATAAGAGGAACTAAGGGCCCTTGGAGAAATGGCTGATTCTAGGACGGGTACAAGAAGTATATAAGATGAGCCTGGAGTACCTAGTAGTGCCCAGAACTAAGTGCTCAGAAAAGCAAAATAACACCAACAAACAAAAACAAAACCCACCTTGATAGGAGTATGTCAAAGGGACATGGGGACCCACTGAAAGAGCTCCCAATGGCCAAAGCTGGAACAACTGGAGCAACAAAATAAATGCAGTACTGGATTATAACCCACAGTGTAAAATAAACATCTATGAGTCCACACTGATGGAAATAAATGATTGAATATATTAATAAATAGGGAAGAAGAGGCAAACATCCTGTGTGGAGGAATTCCAAATAACTTATGTAGACACACCACCCTAAATGAGCAAGGACATGATTTCCCACATCCTCAGGTGGGGGCTGTGTGGAGAGAGGGAAGAAAGAGTAACTTTTACAAGGAGAAACCTGACACCTACTGCTTCTGCAAGGTGATCAAAGTCAACATTAGAAGTCATAAGTCCTGGTGATACCTTTGACATGATGTGATAAAAATGGTACCTGTGTGAGCTTCCTCCCCCATAACCTATAACCCCGTCTGCTCATGAGAAAACTATCACCCGAGTTCCAATATAGGGCCATCCTACAATAGGGGTGACCAGTGCTCCTCAAAGCTGCCGAGGTCATCGAAAACCAGGAATGTATGAGAAACTGTCACAGGGAGAGGAGCCTAAGGAGACATGACCACTAAATGTAATGAGGGCCGCTGCATGGAATCCTGGAACAGAAAAAAGACATAGGGTAAAAACTAAGAATCTGACTAAAATATAAACACTAGTTAATAACAGTATACCGATTTTATTTGTTAATTTCAACAAATGTACCTCACTAATATAAGATAATAGAGCAAGCTGTGTGCAGAGGCAAAGGGTCATATAGGAACTCTGTATTATCTGTTTAATTTTTCTATAAACCTAACATTTTTCTAAAAAAATTAAAAAAAAATTTTTTTTTAAAGGATCTGCTGGTCTAAGATAGAAGAAGCCAGAGACTCTTCTGCTGGCTTTAACTAAGCAAACTTCCCCAAGCCCTACAGCTGCAAGGAAATGAATTCTGACAACATCATGAACTTGGACAAGGACCCTGGCCCCCGCTGACACCCTGATTACAGTTCTCTGAGAATCCACGGAAGCTGTGCCTGGAATTCGGATCCATGGAAACTGGGAGATAATAAATGTTTGTTGTACACTGCTAAAAAAAAACACACATCAACTGAAAACAGAACACAACAACAATAAACATGAGCAGAAGCATGACTGCTGCAGAAAATAAAATTCATGAAGACACTGCGAGTGGCTGGGTAGCTTCATTAAACTGGGTGGTCATGGGAGCCCTCCCTCGCAGGGTGGCTTAAGTTGCAGGCTGAATCCTGAGAAGGAGCCAGCCACGCGGCATTGGTGGCGAAAGCACTGCAGGCAAAGGAATTAGCCAACTCTGGGGCCTTGAAGTAAAACGGTACGCATCCTGGGACAGAAAGGCAATTGTGTGGGTGCAGTGGCCGAGTGCAGGGGATGGAACAGGGAAGGAAGTGAGGTAGGTAGCCAGATGACAGACGGCTCCTGCTGTGGACTGAATGTGTGTCCCCCAAATTCCCATGTTGAAGTCCTAACCTTTGAGGGACAATATTAGGAGGAGGGGCCTTTGGAAAGTGACTAGCTCATATGGGTGGCACCCTCCTGAATGGCCTTAGTACCCTCATGAAGAGCCCCCAGAGAGCTCCCATTGCTCCTTCCACCCCAGAAAGACCCAGTAAGAAGGTAACTCTATGAACCAGCAGGTGGGTTCTCACCAGACACATAACGTACCAGTGCCTTGGTCTGGAGTTCCCCACCTTCAACACAGTGAGGAATATTAGTAAATGCTTTTTGTTTAAGCCAGTGGTCTTCAAGCTTTTTGACACCAGGGACCGGTTTTGTGGAAGACAATTTTCCCAGGAACGGAGGGTGGGAGTTGTGGGGAGGGTTCGCACTCCTGTGAGAGTCTGTCAGGAGGCGGAGTTCAGGCAGTAATACAAGCCGTGGGAGCGGCTGTAAATACAGACGAAGCTTTGCTCCCTCTCCTGCTGCTCACCTCCTGCTATGCGGCCAGGTCCTAACCGCCTGGGGATTGGGGACCCTTGGTTTAAGCCACCCAGTCTATGGTATTTTGTTATAGCAGCCCAAGCTGATGAAGACAGCTTCTAAAGGAGGGAAAGGAATCTGGATTTTCTGTTCCCCTGGAAGCTTTTGGGGCCCCAATGAGTACCAAATGAGTAATATATCTGATGCATCGTTTTTAAAAAAATCATGCCAACTGCTCTGTGTGGGACCGACTGCCAGGTGCCAGAGCGGAGTCAGGGTGTCTAGATGGGCAGCTCCATCCTTAGCCAAGACAAGAGCTCGTGGAGGCTGAGCCCCGGGTGGGAGCAGAGATGGCGGTTGTCTTCTGAGAGTGTGGGAGGAGGTGTGATTCGGGTGCTGATGGGCATGGGCACAGCCTGGGTGCTCACGGCATCTTGTGGATCTACAGGCATAAGGTGTCTCTGAGGTTCACCCAGTGAGTGAATTACAAGTAATCTCGCCATCACATGCTCCCTCGCCAGGCTGCCTCCCCCCATGTCATCCTGTCCCTGCGCTTCTGAATGCCACTGATGATTCATCAAGACACTTGTCTCTGGCAGTTGCTGGCGCCTGAATGGTGGTGTGCCAGTTTGGGCTAGATTCTCCCCTGGAGGCCCTGCCAAAGGGAAAACTGGATCCCACCCACCACCCCCAGCCTCCTGGCTCGACAAAGCTGCCCTAGTTAGTTAATTGCCTCCTCTGGGTTGAGTGTTAATTAAACAATTTGTTGCTAGGTATTTCACAAGGTGCAGGGTGCCCTCCCTTTAGCCCGGGGAAATAGTTAAATCTGGAGCAGAGAAGTGCCCGGTGTGGGCCATCTTCCTTTGATTGGGAACAGAGAATTCTTCCATTTTTATGTTGGCTCTGGGAGTTTTCGGCTAAAGTCACCTGCAATTCCCTCTTCAGATGCTTGACTCCAGATGTACCTTGCTCACTCTTGCTGACCCTTCCATCCCCACCTGCTCGCCACCCCCATGCCTGGCCAGCTCCCAAGCACTGCTGCTGTTGGTCCCTGCCAGCTGGCTTCGCTTGTTGCCTAATCTAACCCTCTGGGCACCTGTCTGTGCTCACAGATGCCCAGAATCCACTCTGGGTGGAAGCTGAGGCTGAGGGCCTTTTCGTCCAACTTTATCATAAATACTTGCAGTTTGAGTGACTGATTGTTTTACAGTGTCCATGAGGTAGCTGACTCTTCAAGTTCTTCAACAAGCCCACCCTAAAAGGTGAACTCTTAGAAGGAAGGGACTGGTCAGGTTCTAGGAGAGGTTAGTGCTGACATGTCTCACTTTGACACACAGGGTTCTATAGGACAAGGCACCATTTCTGAGTTGACACTCAGGCCCCTCAATCTAGCTCCCTCTGCTGAGCCGGGATAAGATTAGGCACCCTTCTGATCCTGTGCCTGCTCCTCCCTGCGCCAGCAGGTGGCAGCTGCTCTGGACCCCCATGGCTCTTGGAAAGGATACTAACATGCCCTCTGTCTCTGGAAGATGGCATTAGCATCCCAGAAGGAAGCTGTCAGTGTTGAAAGGTCCTGGAGACTTAGCACCCGGGCAGAAGTGAGCCCCATGCCTGGAGGGGGAGGGGAGGAGGCGGTGTGCACAGAGCTGCAGACATCTCAAAAGGCAAGAGATGAAAGAGCGCCGCTCCCCAGGCCCCAGAAGCCTGCTCAGCCCGTCGCCCGTTTGCTCAGCGTTTCTCAGATGCCTGGGAGACCTCTCTGGAGCCTTAGAGAAGCCCCAGGTTATTGGAGCCTGTCTTTGCCAACCCAAGAGAATCCCAGCGAGAACACTCACTCCAAACAGAGCCCCTCCACTTTTAGCTTTGTACATTTTGAGGTCCACACAAGCTTTTGACTGGAAGGTGAGAACAAAAAGGATTCAGTGGCCAGAAATCGAGTCTACCCCTTGTTTCACTGAGGAGGACACTGAGGAGCAGAAAAGGTAAGCAGGGCTGGTTTGTGGGAGACCGGAGGAGGGGTGTAGGAACCTCTTAAGAGAGCCACCTGGACCCTTTCTCCCCACAGGTGTGAGTCCCAAACGTCAGGCCACAAGACGAATCCTGCCATCCTCCTCCTCCCCCAAGCCTTAGCTTGCCAGTCCCCAGAGACCTCTGCACACCTAGGGGGACAGCCACCTCCTTCCTCCAGCCTGACCAGCTCCTTACCTCCCGCCTCTGCTCAGAACCCCAAGCCGACAGCTCCCAGAAGGGTCTGAACCGGGCATGCGCATGTGGTACCTAACGCTGACATGTTTCCACAGGTAGAACTCACTTTCCTTTCTTTCCATACATATTTCTAATTCTTCCCGCTCCTCCTAGTTGCACGCATTCATCGATCCATGTTTCTCTGAGGAGTAGACCATGATGGGCACACCCAATGGTTGCCTTTGGCTTTGAACTGACTCACTCGAGGAGACCAAAAGGCACATTATAGCTCTTCAGGGAGAAAAGAGGCCCAGGCAGGTTGTGGATGGCTATTGACTTCCTGTGCCGGGACCTATTCCTGCACCGCTATACAGTTCCCGGTGTCTACAACCCCTCTATAAGGACCAGGTTGGTCCTGTGGCCATGGCAATAACAGAGAGTAAGGGAGACAGATATGACAGAAGGCCTGGCCTGGTCCTACCGCCTCCCGAGTGTCTTATTTGGAACAGGGAGCCCCATTACGACATGTAAATCAAGGGTGAGGCTTTTAGAGGGGAAATCGCCAGATAGTACTTGCTTCCCACCTACAGTCTGGTATGTGTATAAAATGCCCAGTATCTCCTGGGTTCAAGGTCTGACACCTCTTATAATGCCATAGCCACATAGTCTCCCCCGCATCTTGCAGTCAAACCCCCGAGGGTAAGAACCAGGCCTTATTAGCTAGCCTCTGTATCTCCAGCTGCTGGGCGAGTGGCAAGTTGTTAAGAAGGACTAAAAAGATGTGTGATGAGTGAATGAATGAATGAATGAATGAAGACCCACCTGAGTTGTGGCCTTCATCTGCCCTGCCCCTAGCCATTCTCCCAGAATCCCAGTAACCAGGGCCTTCCCACCCCCCTGCCCCCACCCCCAAGCCTGCGGCCTTACCTCCCATGAGGAAGAGAAGCCCTGCCACATACTGCATAAGGCCTCGGTCCCAACAGCAGCCGAGCACGCCGATGATCCAGCCGAAGAGGATGATGGCCACCGCCATGCCCATGAAGCCGGCCGTCATCCTGCGCAGGTCTGTGCGGAAGAAAGCGGGCAGCGGTTAGCACAAGCACCTGGGACGCAGGCCCCGGTGTGGCCCGACCCCAGGCAGAGGGAGAGGCGGCAGGGGCAGGGAGGCAACCCGTCCTATTTGGACCGGTTTGCCCAATCGAGCTTCCACTGCCGAGGACAGAGCCCGGGTGGTGACTGCATCCTCCTGTGCGAGTCAGGCCAGGACAGCTTGGCTCTTCAGTAGAGGGAGACACCGCCATCCTAACAGTTGTTATTTCTGGTGCATGTCCTTGGTGACGGGCGCAGAGCTGTCCCTCCCAAGCATCTATCTCAACCTTCTGAGACAGGTACTGTCCTTATCCCTATTTGAAAAATGGGGCAACTTGCTGCACGCCATACAGCTAGTGAGCAGTGCAAGAGAGCATGCAACGCAGCTCTGTAGGGCCCCCGGTCCTCCCCACAGCTGCGCGGGGTCTGGGCAGTCCAGCTGCACCTGCCAAAAACTCCCTTCCTTCCCTCAGGGTTTGCTGTCTCTCCCGGAGGTCCAGGGTCAGGAGGAAGCTGCCAGAAGCTTGCAGTTCCTTCTCAGGCCTCAGCTTTCCTTGCAGGTGGGGTTGCAGGGTGGGGAGCCACACCTCTTGCTCTTAGACTAGCTCCACAGCAAGCCCATCAGTCCCCTGGACCCCAGGGCAGCCCAGCTTTCTGGGTCAGGCCCTTCCCTGTTCCTTTGCTCACTGACCCCGCCAGACAAAGCCCAGTGTGGGCGCTGGGAAAAGACAGGCTGTCTGGAAAGGAGGTATTTTTAGTGGAAAAGAGAGGGCAGAGTTGCCAACCTGGCTCAGTCAGCCTCACGCAGCATCTTCTCGGCTCTGTTTCCCCCTGGCTCTCTCATCACCCTCCAATGCATCCCCACTCACCCACATGTCATGGACTCCTGGCCCGGGCCCCCACCCACCCACAGCTCCCTGTCTACCTGCGTGGTCCGTGCAGAGCCCATCCCCCAGCCCCAGCCCGCTCCAAACAGAAGCGAAGCCATTGCCCAGGCCGCTGCCCCTGGGGACATTACCAGAGAAGCCTGGAGGACCCCATGGGCATTCCCCTGTCAAAGGAAAACAGAACATCTGAGGGTGCAGCCACATGACATGCAAGCACAACCCCTTCTCGTCCTCCGGAAGCACACGCCCACAGGTCTCTACAGGGAACAACTTGGGTTCTGCACACTTCACAAGGGCGTCCCCTCTCCACGCGTCTCTCATTCCAGCCACCCCATCAGGACCCGCTGCAGATCCCGGCCTAGTGTGGTCCTCTCCTCTATGAGGGGTTTTGTCCTGACACTGAAGCTCAGGCGCAGGCCGCCCCCGGCCCTGGAGAAAGCTGGCGGTGGAGTGGGGAGGGAGGGCAAAGGAAGAGACAGCCACCAACCTTCCTGCAGGAGGAAGGGCCCGGACAGGGAGCAGGACAGGACACTGTCACTGTCACAGGCAGAAATCCACCCACCGAGCAGGTCCCTTCTCTGCAGAGTGCTGCTTTGTCCTCCCCGCTGACCCAGGAATGCCTGCCCAGCCAGGTGGAAGTAATGCTCATTAGAGTCATTTATGTGAACTGCCAAGGACGCCTAATTGTCATGCTGCACTACACCGATTGCAACGTTGCCCAACGTGTGACAGGAAACTTGGTTGCCAGGGCCATTTGTCACAGCGCTCACATGTGCGCTGTGCTTTGTGAGCAGGCCCCTCGCGTTCGGGCTCAGGGCTCAGGCAGCCACGGCCAGTGTGTCGAGGGAAGGAGCACGCCTGGAGTGGGGCAGCGGCCTTGGGTCATCCGGGCCCTCCATCTCCCCACAATGCAATGCTCTCTCCACTGCCCCAGGCTCGGTCCCTTCTTCCTTCCATGCCACAGCAGAGCCGGGCCTGAGACGTGTCCTTGGTGGAGTAGGATCCCTTCTGGACTTGTGAGTCCGTTGGGACTGGCTCCTGGAGATGGTGCCCTCTTTGCTACAGACGCTTCGTCCGCCCCCCACTGTAGTCAAGGGCCAGGAGGCGAGGGGGCTGGGAAGAGAGAGGCCCAGGTGTTTTCAACGTAAAGAGGTCCGCACGCTCTTAGGCAGGCCTGGCAAGCTCTCTTGGAAACGCCCGGGGATCCCCACGGCCCTGTTTCCATGCATGGAGGGTTTCTTAGGGAAACCTTGGCCTCCTTCAGCAACACTAGAGATAGACCATGCTCCTGAAGCCTGAAAGCCCTGCCCTGCTGCACTTGGCCTTGCTCAGTGGGAGGTCTGACTGGTCCTCTGGGCTTTGCAGACGCCAGGAGCAAAGGCACTGCCTGGGAAATTAAGAGGATGTGTAATGTGAGGTGTGTCCACTTGGGTCCAGGTTGGGAAAGTGGGCAGGGCCGTAAAAGGGAAATACAAGTCTGAGACAGAGGAAATGTTCTCACTAGAGTAGGAGAGTGAAGTGTTTTACTTAGAAGAAAACAGGAGGGATGCAAGATGGCGGCATGAGAGGAGAACGCCGATAACTGCCTGGGAAGGGCCTTGTGAACAGAGGGGAATCCACAGGGGAAACCCTGAGAAGCAACCTCAACTAAGAGTACCACACAACACGGAACAACACACAAAGGTTAGAGAAAAAAGGGGAGAGCGGGAGAGGAAAAGGGAAGCAGTGGTTCGGGGACAGAGACTCGGAGCGCGGCCCGGGGCTGGCAAAACAAAGGGGGATTGGGGGACTACGGTCACAGTGGAGCTGGATCGAGGGCGGGCTGGAAGCCGAGACCTAGGGAGCGTGGAAGCCCCACAAGACTGTGGACAATTTAACATCCGAACTCAAGGGACAGCACGCAGTGCCCTAATCAGATCACAGAGCCTAAAGTGGAACAGGAACTGTGGAGCAGGGCGGCTGCACTTCCCGGCGGGCGGGGTGAGAGCAGGGCACCAGCCCGCAACGGCTCAGCACCCCTGATTTACGGAGGAGATGGACTGTGAGGGAGCGCCTTCTGAGGACAGGGCTCTTGGAGTGAGGGCTGGGGCTTGAGTGGGCACAGCTGCATTGGACGTGCTTGGAGTGAATCCGGCGGTCTCAACAGAGCCGGGAGCGTAGAGCGGCTGCCGCCCGAGCTACGGCCTGTGCGTGCAGGGCTTTCGGCGCCCTGACCACCGGGCTTCCGCAGCGCCGCTCCCAGCATGCAACTGGGCTTGCGGCGCCCCGCCCACCGGGCCGCCGCGACACTGCAGCTTGCTTGCCAGTGCGCAGTGGGCTTTTGGTGCCCTGCTCACCAGGCCGCTGCGGCGCCGCTGCCTGCGTGCAGGTGTGCGGCTGGGCCTTCGGCGTTCTGCCCACTGGGCTGCTAAGCATCGCTGCCTGCGCGCACCCCGGCTTTCGGTGCCCCGCCCACCAAGCCGCCGTGGCACCGCTGCCTGCTCCCCGGCGCGCTACAGGGCTTTTGGCGCTCTGCTCGCCAGGCCACCGCAGGGCTGCTGCCTGCTCCTGAATGCGCAGCTGGGCTTTTGGTGTCCCGCCCACCAGGCCTCTGGGGCTTGGCACACCGCGCGCTCAACTGGGCTGCCGGCCAGGTCTCCGCGGTGTCATTGCCTGTGCGCAGCACTGCGCGGCCGACCGGGGCCTCTGCCAAGCCCCAGCCCATCCAAGTGCTGCCCTGCGGGTGTGGCTTACAGATACGATTGAAGGAGGGGCAGCCAGGAGGAGGAAAGACCAGAGCTCCTGCGCCCCGCCCGCACTGAACCACCAGCTCCCCTGCTGAAAGAGGAATCTGCTATTGTGTCTCAGGCTCGCCCTAGCTCCTACTCACATGCCCCCACCCCTGGCCACACCTTTACTACCCTGCTATCTAACAGCTAAGACAGCAATCTGAAGTGCCCCAGGACACAGAAGCTGTCTGCTTCCCCCAACCCTCTCTCAAAATCTCCTTCTCCCACAACTGAGCCCAAAAGAAAAAATAAAGACAAGCCCATCTGAGAGGTAACCCCCCAGAGGGAAAACAGACTCACGCGTAAAGCAAAAAGAACCACATCAAACACAATGCACACCTCAGACTCCAAAGCCCCTCCAGAAGATCAGGGGCAGTCTTTAGTAAAGGACCTTGCACACTTGGAATCAAATCTAAGTGAAACAGAATTCAGGGCTGCATTAATCAAGACACTCAGAGAGCTCACTCAATGCTGGCAAAGTACCCAGACACAGTTAAAT
>PVKE010043072.1:0-13500 GCA_004027555.1 Craseonycteris thonglongyai | reverse complement strand
AGCTTGAATTGCAGAAGTGTTACTCTGGTTTTACTGATGGAAAATTGTGGTAGGTTGGCAACAATGAGAATTACGGAACCAGTTAAGGATACACGCTTGCTCACTGAAGTATAAAAATGCTTGAAACCCTTTCTACGTGTTGAAATGATGGTTCCCATTAAAGATTCTGACAATGTAAGTTTATGTGAAAAAACAATCTTTGCAGATGTAATTAAAGTTAACGATTTTGAGATGTAACCACCCTGGATTCCTCTGATGGACCGCACATCCAATGAGAGGTGTCCTTATAAAACAGGTGAGACACAGAGAAAGTCACGTGTACATGGAGGCAGAGATTTGAGTTGTATAATCTCAAGCCAAGGGATACCAGTGAATACCAGAGACTGCAAGAAGCAAGGAAGGAGCCCTTCAGCATCTTGGGAGGGCTTGTGACTCTGTCAACACCTTGATTCAGGACTGTGGTACATGTAAAAACACCATATATAGATCAGAAAGGAGTTCTACTTACAAAGACACAAATTATTGGCACATGCAATAAGTTGGATAGATCTCAAGGGCATTTAGTTGAGTAAAAAAAAAAATCTCAAAAGGTCACATACTGTAGGATTCCATTTATAGAACATTTTTGAAATGGCAAAGTTATAAATAAAATCAGAGGAGTGGTTGCCACCGGTTAGGAATGGTGGGGCAAAAACGCAACTGATCTAATCATAAGGATTAGCATCAGGGAGATCTCTGTAGTGCTTCAAAGGTTTCATATCCAGATTGCTACATTGTTTACACGTGATAAAATGGCATTAAATCATATGCACACTTTATCAGGTCCCTGGTTTTGATATTGTACTGTAATTACATGTAGTGTGATCTTTGCGGGAACCTGAGTGAAGGACACTATTCAGCACCTTTTTTTCAACTTCCTATACATTTTTAATAATTTTAAGATAAAATAGTCTTAAAATTATTATCAAGATGACATCAATCTTTTCGACCTATGCACACCTAACTTTTTAAAAGATGTATTCAAATTAGAAACAATTGATTTGGTATTGTGGGGAGAGAAAAAATCCATGGAGACATATTCATATTTGAACATAAAAATATAGCTAAAAAATTACTCAATGCATAATAGTTTCAGACATATCTGTGCAACAATAGAAGGTTGTTTCAATGACATACTGTTCTTCTTTAAAAGTTCCACTATGAAAGTCTGCCCAGTAACATACAAAAAGAAATCAGTTATTCATCTATGCTGAAATTATTCTGCTTTAAAAAGGTTTATTGTGATTCTTTTCTGATTTTTCATTGTTCTAGTTTTTCATTATACAGCTAACAAGTGATGCATATTAGTTTATTATTTACATAGTATATATTAGTTCATCATTTATAATGAAAAAACAGCCCTGAGCTTCAACTTGCTCATGCTTTCTGAAAAACATTGAATTGTGTTTCCCAAGAAGCTTCATGGTCCTACACAAATGAGGGATCCATTTTCAGTTCTCACTAAGACGCTTTCTGTTTAGAGGATGCAGCTATCAGAGAAAGGAAAGCACTGCATCCAACTGAATGGGGGGAAAAGCCGATAGCCTCAAACACAACCCAGCTCCAGCATCCTCAGCTTAGAGGGCACCGTGCCTGGTGGCCCACTTCCACACCTGGGTTAACATATAAAAGTAAAGATTCTACTTTCGATCCAAAGCATGAAGTAGACCAATACCAAGTAATAGGGCACTCAAAGAACCATGGATATCTTACTGTATCTCAGGGGACGTGAACAAGAATTTAACGTGACGGTCTTCAAGTCTGTTTGCTCAGTCACAGTGACTAAGGATATTCCTTAGAAATAAGAAACTACAGATTTATCATGATGTACTATGTGCCATGATGTTTTATCATACATAATTAGATATTATAATTGTTAGAGTGTTTATTACAGTTTGTGGGTTTAATCATTTGATCAAGTTCACAAAACACTTATAAATATAGTAATAAATAAGTTTAGTTATTTATAGGGAACTGGGCTAAGAAGACACTCCTGAACTATTTGGTTTGAGGTTCTGGTGTTTAAAGTCAAATGAAGTCAACAAGCACTCATCCTAACTTATTCTCCCTGCATGTATGCAGAACTAATACATAGGTTTTCAGTATCTTCACCTGTATTAGAACCCTAATGGGAAACAATAGGATGTGGGAAAAGAAAGTATCTTCTTTTTTCTCTTTCTATTGCATAAGTTATTTTTTTTCCTGAGATAACAGTGAATTATGCATGTAACAATAAGCTAAAATGTTTTTAATATTTCCTATCAGTCAGAATTCGAAAGAACCTTATCAGTGAAATGGTGTCAATCCATATTTCAAAGTTTCCAACATGATAACAAAAGCTAATGAGTTCTTTATTTAACCCAGACACAGTAGGATGAGAATACAGTTGTTTATGTATTTCATCATGAGCAAAGTTTATACTTTAATCATATGTGACTTCCTTTAACATTTTTTTTTTCTGCTTTGGAACACAGAGAATAGCAATTTCAATTTTGAGATTAAAATTGCTAGTTTCCTAATGTCGAAATGAAGATACATGAACAACAACAACAAAAATACATGTAAAGAGAATTCTAACCCTTGAATTTTTTATGAAATCACCTTATGTTATAAAGAAAATAAAGTATATATGGCATATACAAAGCGATGATTAATAAATAATACTTTTTTACATCCAAGATATGAAACATGTCTTATAGCATGTTTTATAGCATGTTTTTCATGAACAATAATCAAAGCATTAAGCTAACAAACCAAACCCTACAGTGAATATTGTATCAATAATTTTAACAGACTTGGGCTAAAGCCAGGAAATGAGGACAATCTATTAGCAAATGTACTAAAGGGGCATATATTTTAGTTCTATTGCCAATAATAATTTTACCAACCTAAATGTGTGTGAAAGAAAAGATTTAAAATTGTATTCCTATGATAATATTGGCTTAATGTATGACCATTTGAAGAAGTTAAAGATATACACAAATCAAATATACTAGAAATTTCAAGCATTTGCAGCTGATTTTCTGTTTCTTGTGTATCAAAATAGAGAAAACCAGTATTCTATTAAATTAGGTTGCTGTTTCAAGTGTCTTAAAATTTTAAGAGGCAAATGCACTTTTAAAAAGACATCTGAGAGTAATTATGTTTTTTTCATTCTTGACTAATTTAAAGTCAGTGTGACCTTTTCAAAGGTGATGATGACATTTCTAATGTTCTGAGAAAGACTAAAGAAGTAAAATTTATCTATCACAAAAACTTAGCACACCTGGATGAAAATCCTTAAATTCCTTTTTTTTTTTTTCTTTTGTAAGCAACCTGCCCCATATAGCTATTCTATTATTGAAGTCACTAAATGATGCCCTAATGTGGAAGTAAATAGAAGAAAATGTCAGAGCCGCTTGTGACTGGCGGTTTAAGCTTTGCACACATTGATCTCCATCCTGTGTAGCTGAGTGGACGTGTAGAGCCATAAGAGGCAACAGAAGGAGGAGCCACCGGAATGGGTGAGCGCAGATCTCCCCGCCACAGTGGGACAATCCGGGAGGGGAGCTTCCCACCCGGAGACCAAGAACACACCATAGGAAGCCTTCACAGTGGGCGACTTCTGTGTGAGAACTGCCGAGGACTTGGTGATCAGAGTAATATTCTGTATTCCCCAAGCATCCTTCCACGAGGCTTTTCCAGTCTGTCACCTAGCACACGCTCCATGTCACCATCGAGCCCTGGCGCCCACCAGGACACTCTCTTGGGTCAGTAATGCTCTCCTTTTTCTGTCGTATTGTGCTGCTATATCAACAGTCTGCCTCACACACCCGTCCATACACTCACACCCACATTCACACATACACACTTGTGCTTTATCGTTGCCTGTGAGAATCTCGTAAGCCCTTCGAAGTCTAAAAATAAAGTCATAATATTGAATTATAATCCCATAAAATCTTATCTAGTAGCCCAGTCTACGTGGGACTTGGCTTCGCTGAAACTCCTCTATTTTCTATTTATCCTGTTACATCCTACACCCCATCCATTTTGTGCATGAGGGCGTCCTGTCCCTCTCATATATGTAATGGCTTCACAGCCTCCACACATGTGAGGTATTATTAGTTTTGTTTTATGAAGATGAAGAAATTAAATCCAGATACCTATGTGCGGTGACTAAAGGCTTACCCTGTTATGGGTAGTGCTCAGATTAAATAGCTTTGTGCTGATAAAATGATTTTGGATCATCTACCTAAATCTGAGCGCTAAAGCAACACTATCATCTATCGTGTCATTAACAGGTCTCTTTGTTTGCTTCTGTATGCTGTTTATTATTTTAAAAGCTATTTGGAAAAGCAATCATAATGTACATAGCAAACACAATACATCTAGTCTCATGTCTGAAACTAAAAGAAGCTCAATAAATGATTAAAACTATGGGATTTTAAAAATCCCACAGACACTGCATTAGCTTCTCAATTGTAGCACACTAAGCGTTGCGAGTGGAGAGTAATTGTCAGGCAGTGTACCGTGCATTGCGCATCACCCCACGTCAGCTTACTGCAGACAGGGAACCTCAGATTCCCATGTGCCTGTGACTATGTTCTTCCCTCTTGCTGACATTACGCATGCCCTTCGCCCCACCCATCTCTAGATTATAACTGTGGTTGAAGGCTTTGTCAGTTCCAGCTCTCTTAAGAACCTTTGTTCTGGTGTTCTTGGACTACTGTCACTGTCCTCCGGGAATGGATTTTATTCTTATTTTAACTGTGCAGTTACTGTACACCTTCCTGTGCTGGTTACTGTAGATGCTAAGGTACTGCTGAAAAAACAAACAAAACAAACAAACAAACAAAAATCCAAAATGCTCTGGGGTTTGACACACTTGCAGTCTAACTTTGATTCTTTCAATTAGTCACTGGCCAAATGAATTTATCTGATCTCAGTTTTTGTATCAGTTAAATGGAAGAGGTATAGGTGTATGTGTGTGTACATGCGTGTGTGTACACACGTGTGTGTACATGCATGTGTGTATGTTAAACACCCAGTGTATGCCACCCATTCTTGGGCCTGCAGTATAGACAGTATGATCCCTGACTCTTCTGCTGAACAACGTGACTCAGCGTGTGCTGTGGCACCAACGGTAGAGACTTTAATCGAACAGAACTGCTCTAGACAGTAACAACCTCATTACCTCCTATGGCTAACTCCTATCAGAGAAGGAAGTGTTCTGTGTGTATAAAGTTTTTTGAACAGCATAATCTCAGTGCACTGAAAACTCTTGTGTATGACATGTGAATGCTGTGTATCAATGATACGGACATTGCCAGAAATGCTGCGCATGCAGTTTGCAGTATTCCAATTTACAAAGGACTTAATTACTATGTCTACACTAGGGAATGTTTTATGTCAGGGAGTACAGCCCAGAGAAATTAGAGATATCAAAATGCATAGTGAGTGGGAATATAATGCTGCCACCACTGTGAAATTTCCTCCCTGAGAAAATGGGTAGCTAAAGAGTTCTTAGGTCTGAAATTTCTGCAGAACGCTAAACACAAACTTCAGGTTTGAAAGTCAAGTTGGTAGCAGCACTTCGCAAAGCCTTGGAAAAGGTGTCCCTAAGGGCAAGCCGGAACATTTCAGATGCAGAGACCCCAAAATATTCTCAAATAACTTCCTTAATTAATCAAACGCTACACTACCCCTGAAGGGAGTGTGGGGAGTTGTGGGTATTAGTTAACTTGGATGCTTTGGGAGTAGAGTAAGGTGGAGAAACACATCCTTAACAAAGCATCAGAACTGAAATGCCAAGGCAGCGGGAACCTGGCCCAGGTGAGGTGAGGTCGTTCTTTTAGTGACACTATTTAGAAGTCAGCAGAAGCTCTGCGAGGAAGAACTGATGGTTACTATCTTAAATGCACCAGGAGAGCAATATTTATAGTAAATATTTATGCCTAAATCAGCTATGTACTTACACATTTAACTCCTACTCCAGAATGTGAGCTAAATAATTTGCAATTTTTTCTAGTATTCATATGGCCCCAATGAAAGGACCCCCTCTGGAATACTTACATCTTTATGTAGCCAGCACATATATCTTATCTAATTATATGAAGCATTCTTGTATATAGACAAGACTGTTTTAGATAATCAATACCATTCCAAGAAGTTTTTTAAGAATTATTTTAACATTTTGCTTGACAAATGGTAAGTGTCTATAGCTAAACAACTGTTTTCCATTTTATATATATTATTGTGGCATTAAGATACAAGTATAAAAAAGTTAGCTTCCTTCAAAGAGTTATTGCTTTAAAAAAATTAATCTGTTTCTGATTATAGTGTTGGACCTCAGGAAGCTTCCCTTTAATTGTTTACTAAGTGTCCTGCCCATTTCCTTACTCTTCGATTGGTGATATATCTAAGCTGAAGATGTGGCCAAGATGTCGTAGGGTAAGTGATAGTAGAATGACACCACCAGGGATGTAACATGGCCTTCCTATTCACTCTTCTCTTCCATGTATGCATTCATTTATTTGCAAACGTGGGTTGAGTTTCTACTGGGGGTCATGTACAGTGCAGAGCAGGGGAGCTACACAGATGACTAGACAGGGAGCTTTAGGAGGAAGGTGAGCAGTGGAAACCAACATATGAATCACGTGGGCTAAGTGCTCCAGCCAGGGACTCACAGGTGCCACAGAGGAAGGCCACGCAGACACAGGACAGGTGTGCTTAGGCTTCTTGGTTGGGAGAAGTGAGTCTGGATGGCAGCGAACGTTCTGACAAGGTGAATATCATAGGCAAAGGAATAGATGCATGAGAGAAATATTTGAGAAAAAGCAAATATTAATAATTCAGAATAGATGGTGTCAGCTAGCGTGATTACGAAGACCAGAGAAAAGGATGGCTTGACGGAGAAAATAACGTGGTCAAAAGGAATTATTTATAGGACAGAGATAGTAACACATGTGAGGAGTAAAAGAAATCTTTGTGCAAAGAAAAGACATCTGCAGAAAGAGGGTGAGGGGAAAAAAGGGAACCCCAATTTGATAATGCAAAGTGCTAGAGAAGAGTCTCGGTAGTTTGTCTGAGAGAACCCCCTCTTTTCTCTGGGGACAGGAGGTGTTTCCGGAGGGGTGACCTCGTAGAGGACAGCAGTGGGCAGCACCAGGGGAGGTGTACCGGGAAGGCGTAAGAGGTGGCTGCTGGCTGTCTGGGATGAAATAAGGGGACAGAGAGGCAGATGCTGAAGAGAAGTGGATGACAGTACATATTACCCTTCCTGTATGCTTGATGAAACCATTTCTGTGTTACCAATAACAATGGTTTAACAAAATAATGTGGAAAAGTCATTTTGGACTGCCAATGGATGAAAGACTATGATACGAAAGCTATTAATAATCCAAACATGTGAACTCCAATGGTATACATAGATGTTTGATAAGATATTAAAAGTTCTGTACCATAATGAGATGAAATTCAATTAATTAGTATACAATGTACTGAACAATGCCATGGTATAAATAATTTTAATCAGTTGTCAAAGTAAAGTGTTTTCATTCACATTGTTATTCAAATCACACCATTCACTCTGAAACTCAGGCTAGAAGAAGAAAGATAAACATCCATTAAACCATGCAGAGGATATTTTCTTTTGTTTTAAAAAGACCATTTAGAAGTGCCTGAAAATTAATAAATCTAGGTGACAGTGTTTAACTAATTATAATTTTTAAAGTTTACAAAATCAAACTTCTCTTGCATAAAATCCATTTTCTAAAAATCCATTCATTCCACAAATAGCTATGAAGTTATCAGAAACTTCTTGGCATACGGAATACATCAGTAAAGAAATACATAGTAATAAAACTAGCATCCCACTTGGAACATATATTCCATTTAATTAGGGCTTTTTCAGTCTCAAATAACTGAACACTCGACCTGAATTGGCTTAAGCTAACAGTGTATCCATGGACTGAGATAACCTGAAATGTCAAGGCCTGGGACAGCGCCATCCAAGGCTGGGCACTTGTGTCCATTATGTGAGCTCTGTCCTTGCTCGTGGGACTCACATAACATTAAGTATGGCACACGATGGCCTCCATCTCAGATCTTCTGTGTAGTGCTAAAAAGGGGGAAAAAAATTTAAAGGTTGATTTTATTGTATTGCGAGAAGGTGAGAGAGAGAGATGGCTTGGGGTGCAGGGAAGGTCCCAGAGCAGTCTCCAGAGTTGTACATCATCAGTTTTTGACATAATTTCATTCCTCACAGGTGGATAGGCCTCTCAGGATGGAACTGAATTGGGGGCCTCCCTCATGGGAGATGAGAACCTTTACCACAGTCCTAACTGAGCTACACGATACATAAATGTGGGTTTGCACGGGCTGGGGCTAGAATTTGATCCCAAGACCTCACAATGGCCAGGAAGGTGCTCAATCTGTTGAGCTCTCCTGGCATCCCCAAAAACAAAAAATCTTTTCACAAACACAAATTCAAAATTTTATTGCATACTATTGCCTTTGATTGGCTCAGACGCCAATTCTTGAACAAATTACTTGCCTAATAAAAGTGAAGTATGAATTAGTTTATGCCTGGATTCTGCTACTACTAGGGGTGGGGGATGGGGTCACTTATGAGAACCACAGGGACAGGATTACGATGTCAGCAAAGAATATAACTCTAGAAAGAAACTACAGTACAATCAGCAGATGAATCACAAACAAAATGTCTGCTATATAAATTAGTTATTTTCTCCAAAAAATAAAATACAAAATTTATCAAGTTATTTTAATAATTGAAATGATTATGCACTATTATATATAATATATGATTATATATAATAGTGCAATTAAATAGTTGAAATTAAAGTTTTGCCTTTTAATGTATACATTCAAGAAAAATATGACATATTGTAAGCCTTAAAGAATTCAATCACTCATACATAAATATGAATCTCTTCACTTTGGGGACTTCATTAATTATACAACACAATTACTAAAGTGAAGATTTTTCTTAATGAGAATGACTAGATTTACTAAGTTTGGGGATGGGCCTTAAAAGGTGAGGCTTTTCACAAGGGAATTAGGAGATATGTTTGGCCAGAGACATTCAACTTCTGTCGGTGAGAGTTGCCATTGGTTTCAACCCCCTTCCACATCCCAAGGATGTGCAGGTGCACTGATGCACTGCGCCCTCCAAGTTCTGAGGACCGGTTCTGCCTGAGGTCACCTCCCAGTGCTGAGGTAGACAGCGCACTACCGTTTCCACTGTCCCCCACCCCAGCCCAGAGACAGTGGTAGTTTTTTGCCTTCATTCTCTCTGGGTTACCATGGTAATCTTTTTCTCTTCTCTCCGTGGTCAGTTCTTACATAATTAATTCTCGCTATTAACTCTCTGCCTAAAAAGCCCAGTAAAGCTTCTCATTACATAAATGGACTCTGAGTAATCCATAGCTATTGTGAATTAAAAGAGTTTCTACCAAGAATAATAAACTGGAAAAGAAATGGAGAAAAATAAATCACAAAGGTAAGGAAAACAAAGAATTTTAATAAACACATACCTTTATCAAAAAAATATAGCATATTTAGAAATACTAGGCTTTCCCTCATTTCAAACATAAACTTAAATGTTGAAAAATTATGATGGTACCTTTGGAAATCTCAAAAGACTGTTTAAAGCATAGAAGTCTAAATAACACACAGTCATAGAGGTTCATGTATCTCCAAGATCCTAAGAAAATTATTGTTTTAGCTGTGAAATAAAAGAAATACAGCTGTAAATTGGTAATTACAAAATAGTCACAGGGATGTGAAATACCATTTGAAAAACATAGTTGATAATGGTATATAGACTATGTAGGGTGTCAGATGGGGACTGGTCTAGAGAATCACTTAATAGGTCATATAAATGCCTAACCACTGTGCTGTAAACCTGAAACCAATATAAAAATATTATGTGTCAACTATTAGACACACACACATATATACACATATACATACATACATACATGAGTCAAGGGATGTAGAACAGAAAATATAGTGTATGATGGCAGATGGACAGTAGACTTGGATTTATCAGTTTGTGAGGGGTATAAATGTCTAATCATTATGTTGTCTTATAAACCTGAAACTGATAAAAATATAAAAGAATTGGGATTAATAAATATTCTACTTATAGATATTGACTACTAGTAGGTGAAAGAATTTTATGAACCAAAAACAACATTTAGTTATTTATTTTTTAGCACTATCTTAACAGTATGCCTCCATTTTTTTTTAAGGAATTTGAGGGACCAGCATTTGTAATGTATTAAATTGGACTGTTTATTAAAAGCATTTTGTATGTGAAATATTTTCTACTTTGAAACCTTTTACATTAATGATCATTTACTTTCCTCCACCAAATATTAAGGGTGCAATGCAGAACCCTGAAAATAATTTAAATGATTTATAAATTATTTCTTTTCTAAAAATGTAAATAAATTAAATTGTATAGATTCTTTCCCCAGAACATTTGTTACTTGATTCTTGGCACAATTTTCTCAAACAAGTATCTTTACATTTATCATTTTCCCCTTTAAGTAAAAAAGAGAAAAAAAAATTACAAATTTTCAATTAACTGGAGATCCCATTAATTGTGCTCCATTAATCAAAGTTTTATCATCCTTTAGAATTTGAATGTGTAACATGCATTAGAGATAAAAGGATGAGATAATTTTCACATATTTTATCCTAAAGATGAACAGAAACAATTATACAGAAAAAAACTGTACCACCCCCACTTCTGCCCCTTCGTACCCCATTGAAGTAGATAAAATAGATGCTATGCATCTGGGGGAGCAATGAACAAAATTTCTTTGGATAGTTATCTATATTAGATAACTATATTACTACAGATAACTATCTACAGAAAACATGTAATTTGT
Organism: Craseonycteris thonglongyai; assembly: GCA_004027555.1. Classification (NCBI taxonomy): domain Eukaryota; kingdom Metazoa; phylum Chordata; class Mammalia; order Chiroptera; family Craseonycteridae; genus Craseonycteris; species Craseonycteris thonglongyai. The sequence goes on along the minus strand of PVKE010043072.1, from coordinate 2,563 downwards.
AATTGTTGTCACAACCAATTATCAAAAACAAGTGGCTTGAAAGAACACAACTATACTACGTTAATGTTCTGGTGGTCAGAAGTCCCAGGTGGGTGTCATCGTCAGCGGTGCTTCCTTCCTTTCTGGAAACTCTGGGGAGGTGTGTGGTGGGAACAGGGAAGCATCCATCTCCTTGCCTTTTCCAGTTTCCAGAAGCCTCCTGATTCCTGCTTCCTCCATTCTCAAAGCCAGCAAGGGCTGGTCAAGTCACATCCCATCCTTCCACTCTGATATTCTGGGCTTTCTTCCTCTGTCTCTTGTAAAGACCCTTACGCTTCCCCTCAGACAACTCAGATAATCTCTGCTAATCTCCCTATTGTGAAGTCAGCTGATTTATTTCCGTCTGTGAATTTACTTCTTCTTTGCCATGTAATCTGATGTAGTTTTAGGTTCTGGGGACGAAAATGTGGAGAGTTAGAAGGCCATTATTCTGATTAATCATGATTAAAAAATTTCATATTACATGGGAGGGTCTAACCAGCTCAGTCTAATAGAAATTTTTGAGATGACAAGAATGTTCTATATCGGTGATGTTGAAATTTGCCTCTGCAGTCACAAAGAGGTTATCATTTACATGCACTTGTTTCAGTAAACTACCTTAATTCTAGTGTTACCAGGTTTCCAGTTTTTTTTTTAATCCTTCCATTCAAACTTCCTTGATCACCATACCCTACTTCCATCTGTCAACAAGTACTCTTTATTCTCTAATTTGAAATTCATACACCGTAAAGTGTTGATGAAAACTGAAATGTTACCTGAGGATATTGTATCTTAATAGTAACAAAAGTCCTAAAGGAACAGCATATGACAGGACTTGTCATATGGACCTAAAGACGGGAGAGAAGCTGGGGGAGGCAGAGGTGCCAGGCTGGGGATTCTGAAACCGGTGCATTTTTGAGACAATCTTCATATATAGTTAAAGCTGACTTTAGGAATATACTGTTATGAAATTATGCTTGTCTGCCTATAAGCACAGATTTAAAAGCATTATTATTTATTTGGTAAATAAACTATTAAGCGTAGCAGAGAGTTATTACAAGAAGCTATTGCAGGGTCGTATATGATCATAGATTACCCAGTTGCTAACATTCACTGTGTACACATTTGTTTAAATACAGAGACACACTTAATATTTATATTCATATGCAGACATGTAGTTATTAAACTTAAAATTATAAGAATATTCTATAAATAACACTAAAAATCAAAATAATTGGTTTTCTTGTGGTTGACATTCAACCTAATAGTTATATAAAAGTTGCTTAATACTAGACCAACACTGTCCAATGGCAATACAATATAAGCCACATATGTAAATTAAAAATTACTCTTATGAAGGAGTATAATAAAAGTGAAAATAATATTTAAATACATTTTATTTAATACATGTACCCCCAAATATTACAATTTCAATCTGTAATCAATATAATAAAAAGTATTTATGTGTGTATGCATATATAATAAAATTAAAATTTTAATTTTATATTGAGAGCATTTCTCCATTCAGACTGACCACAATGCAAGTATTCAGTAGTAATGTAGCTTGTGGCTGGCATATGAACAGCTCAGCACTAAACAAATGAAGGATGCAATAGTGGAAAGTAAAATGTTCTAACTTCAGGTAGCCTGCAGTCTAATGAGGCAAATTATGTACATATATAATTAAGTCCCATAAAATATAATATTTTAAGATAAAAAATATAAACAGATATTTGTAACAATAGAAATAAAGAGACCAATTCCCATTAAAGGAATTAATAATGGGTTATAACTTCCAACACCCCAAAGTTACAGCCCAAACTTAAATTTGTTTCTACAGTAGATATTTCATATGGGCTTTGAAAATGAAGTCAAAATTGATCACATTCAATAAACAAATGGAGACAGATTGGTGAAATCAGAGAACTATGGGGTGAGTTACTACTAACTTTTAATCTTAACTTCTGGGTATACCAGCTGTGTGATCTTGGGCGAATTTTTGAATACCTTCTCTGTCTATCTAAGGTGATTAGATAGAGTACATAAAATTATTATTGAATGATGTTAAACATTTCTCTGTGTGGTATCTGTCATATAGTTGGTATTGAGTAAATGTTAATTACCTTCTATTATTTCAAAATATTTTACAAAGTATTTTGAAAATTTTAAATTTTAAAAATATTTTTAAAGTTATTTTTATAATGTGTTTTTCATGCCTACACCTATAATTTAGTGGTTTTCAATTGGGGCAATTTTGCCTCCCAGAGAATTTTTGGGAATGTATGGAGACATTCTATCTCCACAGCTGGGGAGGTGCTGCTGGCATCTAATGGGCAGAGGACAGGTATAGGGCCTCACACTGCATCAAATGAATCCTGGTTTTCAGACGAGGGCCCTAGGAGTGTGATTTTTAAGGATTCCAAATCTATCCAACGAGTGCTCGCTTCGGCAGCACGTATACAAATCTATCCAATGATCTAACATGTTGGCAAACTTTTGCTAAGAAATTCTTTTGATTAATGAAGTAATCTCTACCAATAACATG
>PVKE010043071.1:0-13501 GCA_004027555.1 Craseonycteris thonglongyai | reverse complement strand
GGGGGGTGGGGGTGTGGTGGAGCTGGGATGGCTCAGTGGGTTAAGTGCTTGCTTTGCAGCCCCAGAGTCTGAGGATCAAGTCCCAGCCCTGGCCTGTGCAGACCCATATGCTGAGCTGGGGTGAGCTTCCCATGTGTGGGAAGCCCCTGTTCAGCCCCCAGCTTGCAGGGGCATGCCTTCCCATGCAGGAGGACCCAGGCCTGGTTCTGGGCCTGCACAGCTGTGTGGAATGAAACCATGTCAAAAACTCATGACATATAACTATGAAGACTGCTCTGGGCTCTCTGTCTTCTATTCATCTCTCTCTATCTCTGTCAAAAACGATACAATCTTAAAAAAATGTTATGAATTTTCTGATAACTTTTGATTGATTTAAATGTGGACACATTAAGACTGCATTTGCGATGTCAGAGCTGGTATTTCATCATCTCAGCTGACAGACCTCAAGAACACGGGGGCTTTGATGAGATGGACGTCATGAATTTTGCTGAGAGGGAAATGCCTTCTGTGACAGGTGTTTACCAGTCTCTGGTCATTTGTCAGTCATGCCTTTAGGTCAAGAAATTGTATGTGAATACCTGTAAGAAGTAAATGTTCCTGACAAAACCTTGCCAGGTTTTTAACAGTGTATGTGCAGAGAAAGGGGCTGGTGATGTCAGGGTGTGGGAGAGCTGTAGAATAATATCAGAGGGGGAACACCTCAGTGCAGGTAGCCTGTCTGGAATTTCACCTGTTTCCAAGCTATTTGACTAACGCGAGGACCTGTTGATGGTTGTACGGAAGAGACTCTAGCCCCAATTTTGGAACTTCATGTACCAGTTATTGGGTGTTGGTCTCCTTTGTTAGCTTAGACATAGTACATTCTCAATAAATGTTTGTTATACTTGATCATATTTCTCTTAATTGGATATATGATTACAAGACTTTAGTTGGTATAGGGGATTCATAGATGGACAAACTACCTGGTCAGAAACTTGACTTCGACACAATGACTGTCTGAAGCTACTGGAACACTCTGTTCAGTAATGCTAGGGTTCTCTCCTTCTTTTTTGTCTTTTGAGGCAAGTGACTTTATCGTCCCAGTCCCCAGGCTCGTGACTCTGGTTCTGTTTACCATATTGGAGACATGGCCTTGGGGCATCTCTATTAAACATTCAAAATAGAGAAATGTTTTTACTTGTATATCTGGTTCTCTGGCACCCCTTCCTGAACTCTCTTATATTTACTTATTTATTTTTGGTAATCTTCTGGGTTTTGACATTCTTTCCTGACACACTAAGATTTGGAAAATATATTTAGGCTATTTCATAGAAGCATTCTAGTTCCTTTAAATTTACCAGTCATTTACTTAAAGTTTTGTTCAAAAAAATATATCAAGCAAACCTAAATGCTTATGTATTTATGCTATCTTCTTTTTAATAAAGGAGAGATATGTTGTTCAGTTTATCAACTTTTGTGTGTTTGCAGAAATACACCAAAACTAAAGAGGAAGATTAAAATATTTTGATGTGCTAAATACTTTGTACCTTTACATGAATGAACATGAAGTGTGTGCTGTGCTTTTCTCTCTGCACATAAAACATACCAGCCAACATTCACAGCCTGCGGCTTCGTAAGTGGGGGAAGTACAGACGTGTGTTTCTCCTGTTTGCCTCTCCCTGCTCAGCTGTGCTCTCAGTTTGCAGCTTCACCCTTTGTTCCACCCCTGGAAGCAAAGAACAGGGTGGGGCACTGGAGAGGAGGAGGAATTAGGGAATAGGCCTGGGCCTTAGCACCAGTGTCCTGAGGCCTTGATTTTTAATCTAGCCCCTCCCCAAGGCTGCCTACAGCTGACTAGACAGGCGTGTGCGTGTGTGTGTGTGTGTGTGTGTGTGTGTGTGTGTGTGTCGGGGGGGGTGAATGTAAAGTATCTGAGGTATGTATTAGATCTTCAATTTTAAATTAGAAAGATAAAGCCTTTTACTTAATTAGTCAGCCTTCCTTATTAGACAGTTATTACTCAGCTTGTATCAGATCCTGTCTAAGTATCGTTTCAGATATGACACTGAATACAGAGGAACATTTTTATTTTAGGATTCTAAGAGAGATCTAATGACAACTGGAAAGTAAATAGATTTCAGATCAGTTACATGCCTACAGCAGTTTGCCTGCTTCAGTTACCAGGTGTTTTTTCTTTTCTTTTAATTAATTTTAATGCAGTCTTTGACTTAAAAATCTGGATCCTCGGTAGCCCTGGCTGTGGGTATTAGTGACAGGGAACTTCTTCCTAAGCTTCTTATTTAGTGAATTCTTTCTATGGATGTTGGTGACAGGCTCTAGTTGGAGTGTTTAAAGAGATTATCGCTATTTAAAAGCCTTGAATCTATTCTTGTCATTCTGGTGCTCTTCATCCATGTGGCCAGAGCCTGTTGCCTTGAATAAAGACAAAAATAAGTGCTGCTGAAGGTCAGCTTGTGTTCATATATTTGCCTAAGGTGAGCTGCTGTGAAAGTACAAGCAGATTGGTTCTTGATCTGCTTTAGAGTTGGAGAAGTAGGAGTAAGGTGGTATTTGGGGGAGAACTGAAAACTCTTGTTCGAATTTGAACATGTAGAAACTTAAACAAAAGCCATCACTTTCAAAGGCATCTTCTCCTTTATTTCACCAAGCCCTTGGGAAGAATGAGGCAGGTTTTGGAGTACTTTTGTTCCTTGTAGTGTTTGCGGTGCACTGTAGTGTTTGCTGGACAAAGCTTTGCAGTCCTGTGAATGAAGGCTGCCACCTCATTGCTGTCTCAGAGGTGCTGTGTGTCATTAGAACATCCCCAGCTGTGGGTGTGAGGTGGAGTGGAGAGAAGCTATTGTGTAGGAACTGATGTACCTTTCGGGACCTGTAAATAATGGGAAAATGATAATGCTTATGTTATAAGTTCCAGTTTTCTGAGAAGTTGTTTGTCATGAAAGCTTTTCAGTTGCTGTGGCTTCTCACTTGTATAATGTGGCCCTGACTTCTCATTTCACAGCAGGGTATTACACTGGTGCATACAACCATGTGTGTGACACTCGAGTCATAACTGTGAATGTCCCTGCGTGAGTATTGTTAGTGGGGCAGAAGCCCAGGCCACTGTTTAGCTCTACCTGCGCTGGGGCTGTTGTTTCATGGAGGCCAGCCCTCAGATGGAAACTGCCTAACATCTCACACACACTGACTAGAGTGACAGACAGGTGCTAAAAGGGCTCTGTGTTGCTTTGCATCAGCTTAGAGAATGGTATTGAGGGCATGCCATCTTTAGAACTTTTGTTACAGATTTATTCTGTTGTTTTTTGACAGAGACGGAGAGAGACAGAGGGAGACAGAGAGAAGGGAGAGGACCCAGAGCAGTCTCCATAGTTGTACATCATCAGTTTTTGACGTGGTTTTGTTCCACACAGGTGGGTGGGGGCTGCGCAGGGTGGGAATTGGGCTGGGGGCCTCCTGAATGGGAGGGACGCCCCCCTCAAGCCAGGGGCTGAACCAGGGGGTGAGAACCGAACTGGGGGTCTCCTTCATGGGAACCCAGTTCAGCATACTGGTCCACATGGGCCGGGGCTGGGAATCAATCCTTAGCCCTGGGGCTGCAAAGCGAGCACTTAACCTGCTGAGCCATCCCAGCTTCCCCCATCTTTAAACTTAAAGCACTAGTTTCTCATTTTGGCCAGACTACAGCTTTGATGTTGGACTGGACTTTTGGGAAGGAGTGTGGCCTTTTATTTAATAAACTGTCTAATCTTCTTTGCCTGCATTGGCAGTTGAGGAGCTCTGTGAGTGGTAGAGAGGAGATGGAGCACATATAGGAGTCACGTGGTACCTTTGTCTGACTATCCCTCCCCCTTGCCTCCTCCACCCTAAAGGGCAGCAGATCCCCTGGTGAGGGCTGGCACAGATGTGCAGGCATGCTCGGAAGAGCCTCCCCAGGGGCTCCTGGTCACACATAGCTGGAACCATGGGCTGTGAAGAGCTTTCCAGGTTTCTGATCCTCCATTAGTTTTTAGAGTGTTTTACAGGTTGAAGGTGCAGCTTACTGTGAACATTTTGTTCGTGCATTTGTGCATGCTTGCTTATTTTTATTTAGGTAAAGTGCCTTGGCATTCACTTACTGACAATTCATTATAACTCTGTGAGTTCAGTCATGGAGTAATGAGTAAATGTTTACAAATACTCCAGGGGGAGATAATGACCAACTTCATGTCCTTGTAGAATTTGTACAAGTAGCCTATCACTTTTGCTAGACTATAAACTTGAGAGCAGAGCCCCTGTCTTACCTTCTGTTTTCCTACCCCTGTCTCCCAGCAGCTAGCACGTAGCTGTACACAGTAGGTGCCCTCTAGGTGTTTGTGATTGGATACCACGGAAGCTATGGAAATGCATTTTATAAGAAGAGCTGTGTGGTGCATGAGTCTGTGGCTGGAACGTTATCATTTGATCCGCAGGCTGTATCTTTCATGTCGCTTGTGGTTCTGCCTCCTCTAGACTGGGTCCTAAGAGACCTTTAATTTTTGCATTAAATTATTACATAATGACAGGCTCTGCACTATCATGTGGCTTTTTGGGATAAGGCAGTACAAATACAGTTCTGGCCCATTACAACTTTGACTAGCACTGCCTAGGTCTCACACACACAGGCCATCTCTGCCAGCCCTACTTAAGATAAATAGAGGTTGGTTCAGCTGGGGGGTTCACCCAGACTTTGACAGAGTTCACATTTTGAATGTTCATTGCACAACCTACATAGCAGCCTCAGCAGCAAGTTCAGAGCAGTTAACGAGTGGAAGAGAAGCCTGTCCTAGGCAAAGTCATGGACCGTACCTATGAGTCACGTCCTGTGCTGCCTTAGCTGTTGTCTGCCCCAGAGTGTGTGGTCCCAGACGGGGACATACCCTGTCCTCGCCTGACTTGGTTGGCATTGATGTGTCAGATTATGAGAAGTTTTTCCTCTGGTTTTTGTGAGGGGAGCGGGGTGGAGGGACAAAGTTGAAAGAAAGGGAGGATACTGGAGTCTGGTGCCTGTTAAGCTGGGATACTGTGAGTGGCAGGGGCTGCTGGCATGCTTACTCTTTGCTCCTCACCTCTCATTCTCTGGTTCCTAAAAGGCAGTTGGGTTGATAACTGCAACTTCTGCTTGCTCTTGTGGCAGGTGTCAAATTTTTTTTTTTTTTAACTATGAAATGTAGATTGAGTGATGCTTCTGAATATGTCAGTGTGCCAGGGGCACTTAAGGTGGTAGGAAATTCATAGCCCGCTGTTTACAAATGCACATTGGAATTGAAGTCATGTGAGGATGGCATTCTACAGGGATAGCTTTGAATCTGTTTTTATTTATATTTTTTAAGTAAGCCATTATAGACTTTAAGTCTTTATTAAGACTATTCAGGCTTTATTAAATAAGCCATTATAGAATTTATTTAATAAGTACCTCATTAACAATTTACTTTTGATATATCTCCTGATAGTGACTAAACATTGAGGAATCATAGTCCCATGGCTAAGCCTTATTGGCTCCGAAATCAGAGTGGAAGGCAAAAGACTCAGTGGCTGAGGGCAGGAGAAAACCCATGCTGCAGGTCTTACCTCTGGGGAGTAAAAGATGGGTAGCAGCTTATAGGGAGTTGTTGCTAATACCAGTCTGTATGGTAGGGGATTTCATGACTCTGCAGATAACCAGGTATCTTGACTCCTGGAACCTATAGTTCTTCCAGAAGGGCTTCGGACAGTTTTCTCTGCTGTGGATAAAATTAGCTTCCCAATCCTTGAGCAGGTAAGTGTGAGATGGACTCCTGCTATCTTTCCTTCTTTACAGCACTTAGAAATTTTTAAAAAATTTTATTTGACAGAAGGTGAAAGAGAGAGAGAAGGGAGGAGGGCTCAGAACAGTCTCCATAGTTGTACATCATTAGCTGTGACATGGTTTCATTCCACACAGGTAAATGTGGGGCCGTGCGGGGCGGTCATCCTGCATGGGAGGTGAGAACCTTCATAGCTGAGCTGTCTTGGCAGTTACCAGTTGCACTGCAGTTCAGCATGTGGGGTTTGCGTGGGCTGGGGCTGGGAATCGAACCCTGAACCTCCCGATTGCAAAGCAAGAGCTGAACTGCTGAGCTATCTTGGCATCCCCCACAGCACTTCTTTTTTTTTAAGTTTCTTTTCTACAGTATTTCTATTTATTTATTTATATTTTTGACAGAGAGAGAGAGAGAGATACAGAGACAGAGACAGAGAGAGAACTGAACTGGGGGAGCTCCCAGTTCAGCATGTGGTTCCACACAGGCCAGGGCCGGGATTCGATCCCTGGTCCCCGGCGCTGCAAAGCGAGCGCTTAACCCACTGAGCCATCCCAGCTTCCCCAGCACTTCTAAAATGATAAAATAACAAACTGAATGGTTCTCTTGTTTTAATCCAAGTGACTGACTTTTTAGGAACGTTCAGTGAACTGTTGCATGGCTCAGGGTTTCTTCATGCAGGTGAAATGAGAGACATATATCCTTCATTCTCTTTTTGAAATCTCCAATAACATTTTCATATATAATTTTTTCTAGTTAGAAAAGTGGATGCCCATTCACTGGTAAGCAACTTAGAAAATGTAGGGTATTAGAGACAATAACATTTGCTCATCATCCTATTAATATTTTGATGCCTTTTCCTTATTCTGTGCATGATATTTTATACTGCTGAGATGAAGAACATATTTCTTAGGGTTATGAAAGCACCACAGTTGCATACTGCCTCTAGGCTGTAACACTGTCTAAAATTTTAGAATACTAAATTTGGTGAAGCATTGGTTGGAGTCAAAGTTCTATCTTACTGACTTGGACTTTTTTTTTTTTTGTATGTTTTGTCTTTAACCTCTCCCTTCACCACAGTTTTCCGCTTCTCAGCCTGCCTTTCCTCTGAGAAAGTGTGCTCAGTACTGAAAAGGAATAGAATGTCCACTAAGCTAAGATAGATTCCTCTGCATATTTAGAATTTTCCTTCCCTGAGCATGAAGAATGAGGAGTGGTCGTCCTGGAATCTAGGTTCCCTGGTCGTGAATTTTGGACTTACTAGCCGTGGTGACCTTGAGCAAGCTGCTTAACCCAAGCATGCCTCCCAACTTTGTGTAAAATAGATAAAGCACTTAGAATAATTTCTAGCACATGGTAAATACTGTTAGCTATGTTTTTTAGTCCATTACTATTATTAATACCATAGTAAGGGATGATGATGAAGTAGTATGATACACAATGATGATAAGAACAACAATGCTGATAATATCTCAAAATTATCAGAAGGGGAGGATGTAGTCAAGCGAATCTGTGTCTGATCTGTATTGAAACAATCAAGCATTGTGTCTGTCATATTTGGATTATACCTAGTAGACACTATTCACACCCTCCTTTTTTGAAAATGCTCAAATTGTCACATCTTGACTAGTGAGAATCTTCACTGTGTTCTTTCAGCTACCTTCAGAACTTTTAAAAGTGTACTTGCTCACTGGCAAAAATATGTTCTGCAATACTGAGTACTTACTGTTGCAGGATATAACTCTTATTTTGTGGAAAAGAACATTAGAGACAAATTCTAATGGGTGTACCAGGTCATCTCTCATGAGTACTGAAGTTGCTATGTTAGGCCACTTTAGAGATACAATTAAAGGTACACACACACAATTTTTATGAGTTGATAATTTTCCTTTTAACTGTACCTTTATTCTGCCACCTACCTATCTGAAAGTTTTTAGTTCCCATATTCAACTTCTTTTTAATTTCATGAGCATGTGGTTATTCCTTAATCTAAAATTATGACTAAAGCTAATGTATCTATCACCACCAGGTAAATCTACAATAAAACAACAAGGTCAGTATTAATCTTGATAATAAAGCTACTGGATAAGTAATATTTTAATATTACCAATGTCTTCAGTGGCTGTGCTCAGAAAATGTCTCAATAATGAAACACAGTTAAATTACTTTGTTTTGGAACATTTATAATTTTTATTTTTTTTCTTCCTGGTTCTAAAAAGAGAATGGAACTTTTGATTCACTAAAAGTTATGTGAAGTTTTGTAAGGACTAGAGAACCAGTTTCTATGTCTGAACACAGTTTCTCTAAATAATTGTTGAAATATTGGCCAATAAAATGGTCTTTAGATTAGAGTCAAATAGAGCAAAATCCCTAGTCTTATCTATCTATGATTTTTTCATATTTGAATATTATTCTCAGATGGTCAAGTTTTGGATGGTTTGTATGGCTTCATGGCTTTCTCTGAGATAAAAATCAAGCCAACTATGAAGCTCCACAGATGATGATAACTTAAGCCAAAGAAAAATTTGCCAGGCTAGTATCATTTTTGTCCAATTTTATTTTTTATTATCCCCTTCCCCCCCCCCCCCAAAAGTCTTCTGGGTTTCCCTTTAAGAAAGCAGCATCAGTATATCATTTGACAGCATTCCACTTATATTTTCCTCCTCAGTATAACAGTGAAATTTTCTACTACTTTTTATGAATTTGATTTACGTACTTGTCCTTTATCCAAAGATTGGGTTTAGTACTTTTTATTTTCTTTGCTTTTTCTTCATTTGAGGGCAGTAGGGTATAAGGTGCAGTTTCCTGATGTCAGCTTTTGAGAACCAAATACAAGATTTTATAAAACATCCTTTTAGGCCAAGGAGTTATCCTAGCTTCTTAGAAGTAGAAAAGTTGACTTATTTGAATATGACTTACATTTTTGTCTACCATTCTTCAAATGTATTTTGTGAGAGTTAGTGAGGTGGCTACAGTATGAACAGCTAAAAGAGATTGAATAGAGTTAATGGAGCTGACTTACTCTAAACTAAACAATTGGTTCCTGGATAATATTCTTTAAAATTAACTTTATTGAGGTAATAATTTACCTACAACGAAATACACACATTTTAACTATATACCTTCTTACGTTGTATGATTGCATACAGCTGTATAACCACCACCATTATGATATAGAACATTTCTATCACCCAAATAGTTCTTTTGGGCCCTTTTGCAGGTATTGGTAATATATATTTTTCATACTATGATATCTTTTCTCCTCACATTACTTCACATAACATTCTTACCCCCTCTCTACCCCATTTCTGCTAGTCACTATTCTGAAAGGGGAACAAAAACCCTTTTGATGTCTAGACCCAGTGATTATGCAGTTGTACTCCATGGGATAAATGATTATCTTTGTGGACTTTAACTTTACTGTGCAGGGGGAAGAGAGGACAAACAGACCTGTGATTTAAATAATTGAATCATGCATGTATGCAAGATACTTTGAGGCTGGTTAATAACGTGAGCTTGATTCTACTCAACTGCGTTGTCATTGGAGAACTGATTGGAGAAGTTAAAACTTATTGGAGAAATTATATTTGAGTCAAGCATGGGGACAATTCCAATTGAATGGAAAGGTGTTGATTTGCTGTGTTATACCTCCAGCATCTGGAGGCTCTGAAGAGAGAGGGACACACACACACCCACCCACCCACCCACCCACCCTGGGGAAAAGTGTCAGGCCAGAATAGACAAAACAGTCATGCCCCAGTTCTGTGGCTGAGTGCCTCCGCCTGTCTGTGGATGACCTCCAAGCTTAGGCGAACACACACGCTGTGCCTGCCCCAGCATCAGCTGTTTCCTAGGGTGGGGCTGACGGACAGATGGCTGTGTGCAGCTCTACCCATCTGCTGCCAAGCCTTTCTGGCTCCTGCTTCTTCCTGGGGCTCATCTCTGTGTCCTGTGTCCTCTGTTCCTTTGCCTCTATGGCCAGGTGCCTTCACAGATCTTCCCGGGCTGTACTTTCATTGCCTTTATGTGGTTTACTGCTTGCTTCTCTCCTGTGTCTCAGCCTTTGCAAGAAAAACTTGACCTGTTGTGGCTGATTCAAGCCTGTTCTTCAATTTATTGCCATATTTTTATTAAATCTAAAGTGCTGTCATAAGACACATTGGATTTGAGTGCTACAGAAGAAAAAAAAACTATTGCTAATTGAACCATTAAACTTTGATTTTAATTCTAAAACATTAAAATGTGAATGAAAGATAGTTTCTTCAACCAAACACAGAGTGTTCCAGCACATGGACTGGAGCAGAGGGCTTAGAGGGAGGACATCCAGGGTGAAGGGAGAATCAGAGAAGTCATTTGAAAGGAGGGGGTAAGATGCCCAGTGTACACGGTAATGTCCATGTGGTTGCTGGAGGTAGACCTCGTTTTTGGCTGGAATGGATCCTTGAAGCCTATGCAAAGAGGGCAACACTATCAGTTATGATTCTCTGTAGCAAAAAAACAAACCAGTTGCTCAAAAAGAACATAGCTATTTTTGATACTAAGCCCTGGATAAAACATCTCCTTATTCTCTTACAGTGTTATTTAGTGAACAAGATCCGTAGCATTCTCTACCATAAATAGTTACTTCCAACTTTATTGAGATATAATTGACATGTAACATTGTATAAGTTTAAGGTATACAAGGTATTGATTTGATGTGTTTATTACTGCAAAATAATCACCATCAAAGCTTTTTGCAAATGCTCTTATCACATAATTCCCATTACTTTTTTTGTGGTGAGAACATTTAATATTTCCTCTCTTAGCAATTTTCAAGTATATTATTTTATACTATAATTACTATGTTGTTCATTTAATCCTTGTACTTTTAATACAGCCATTTTGATTAGTCTGTTTTGTCTGTTTAATTTATTATGGTAGGCAGTTGGTAAAATACTGTCAGTGCAGTTTGCCTTTCATGGTCTGGCTTAATTCAGGGATCATATAAAGAGCTTAAAATACTCTTGGTGCTTATTGGGCAGATTGCGTGGTGGTTTCAGGTCCCTGATTTCCTTGCTGGGGCTTGGTTTGGCTCCTATCTCAATAACTTGTTTTATTATCTTCACATCACCTTGATAGTCCCACCTCCTTATCAGCTCCTTATCCCCCACTTCTGCAGAGTTCACCCCCTTTCCATGCCCAGATCTCATTGAGTTGCACACCCACGTTCTTAGTTTCTCCATCTTAAAATGCTCTTTTATCTTCCTCTCCACAAACTCATGTTCATTAGTTCCTTTTCAAAATGCATCCTCCTTTAAGAATCGTTCTCTGATACATACCTTAACTTGATTATTTAGATAATTTGTGATCATATTGTGAACTTATTTATTTGCTTTTTTGTAATTATGAAACCCTGAATTATATTGTAAGCTTCTTGAAAGGATTTAGTTTCTTTTATTTTGAAGCCTCAAAGATGTCTAGTGTGAGAGTGGGCACTGGCAAACACAATGAAGGAATTGATGGTGTCTAGTACTCTGAATTCAGTCCTTAAGTGGTGAATCCAGGAGGGGTTTCTTTCTAGCTCCTTTCACTTTCACTTCGCTGTTTTTCATGCACTACTCTATAATGGACACTACGATTCCATCACAGTTCTTCACTGACCCTTATTCTCCTGAGAATTCTTACCGTATTTTGAAAATAACATTTATTAAAAGTATTTATCAAACATTTAAAACTGTGGCCCTTTTGAATCAACTTAAAAATCCCAAATCTGTCTGAGAGATGGTATTCTCTTACAGGCCCTTTGGAGAGGAAGGGAGGTGCCCTGTAACTTCTCCCCAGCTATGATTGATATAACACTGTCTTCTCACGCAATAGTCTTGAAGGTTATTACTCTAAAATAGTCACTACTTTGCTGACCAGCATGATCACATTCATATATGCATATTTAGGATATAGAAGGAAAAAAGTTACTGTGGGGGGAATTTTGCTTGAAAAAGATGTCTTGGTTTTGAAGTTTAGCCCTGTAAATTTTTAGTTATAATTTGTTAAATTTAGCCAACAAACACTGGTGCTCAGAAACTGATCTGTTACTATTCCCAGTCTAAGCAAAATCCAAAATCATTTTTCATGGCTCCTTACTCTTGAAAAAGTTTTTAATTTTAATTTCCCATTGATTCGTGTTTTTTTTTTTCTTATGATTCTACCGTGTTGGCAACTTCTAATTTCTAAGATTTCTTATTGGTTGGGTAATCACAAGTGCCATTCAAAATGAATGCAAAAGGCCAGTTTTTCTAGACTGCTACCATATCCTCTTGGGGAGAACACGCTGATTGGTGGAAGCTGAGAGCTTTAATTGCATGAGGAAACCTACTGTTAAATAGCCTTGATTTTCATGTTTATGTTGGGGTTAGTGTGGAGGTTTAACATCAATATAATTGAAGATTATCTATCCTGCTTGAAGAGGCGTCCTCCCTACTTCAGGTAGGCTAGCTCTCTACTGGTTGGGGAAAAAGGTACTGATGCAGAAGGTATTGAGACCGTCTTGTTTTAGGATTGTTTACAGTGACTGCCTGCTTCTAGCCAGCTTTATTTATTTATTTATTTTTTAAATAATGCATTCTTTCCTCTCCTGCTTTCCAACTCTTAACTTGTATGTGTTCGTACAGAGAAACATCTGGTATTCTGAGAATTTTATTTTTAGTGGCAACTGAATATTTTATAATTTTTTTTTTATATTGCAGCTCCCAAACATGATGTAGCTCAATTAATAAAGAAGCATTTGCAAATATACATAAAATACATGGTATTGTATGGGTATGTTTTCTACGCAGGCTCTCTAAACATAAATGAGAACGTCTCTAGAAGCTCGCATGAAGTTTCAGGCATCATGCCAGTTTTGCTTGTCATTTTATACCAACACAAAGCCTTACGGTAAGCATTGAATGAAGGATCAGATGTATGTAGCTCTGTAGACAGTGACTTGTATATAGCTTACCAACACAGTAATTTTTTACTTAGAAATAAATGACACAAAATGTTAGCATTGTCCAAATAATTTTATAATTGGGGTTTTATACAACCAGGAAAATAGTGGGTGACAATCAGTTTAGTGTTTGTATGAATAAAACCATGACAGTAGATTAGATGGAATACTGGTAAATACAATTAAAGTAAGAATAAGTCATGCACCAGAAATTAATTGAAAATATCACATTATACATTCAAGGTGAAGTTGAAGGTAGAAGGAACTGGACATAATTTTCCAATTTGAAATATAAGGCTAGTTGATGGGAAGAAGTAAATTGCTATTTGAATACCCAATTGTAGACTTTGCCTCTCAAAAGTCAAAGAAGAGCTGTATTACATTTATAGAGAATAGCTACTATTTATAGCTTGAGAACCATTGTTAAAAGCAACGAACTATGTATTGGGACATTTATAGACATTTTACTTAATAATTTCAGTTACTAAGAAATTCGTTGTATCTAGTTTTCACCAGATACAGAGTTAGATTTGTGCTATACAGAACACCGTATACAAATATAGAGCAATTGCATAAAACGTTTCTGCAAAGAGGAATGGAGGTCCAGAGATAAAATTTTTCAGGGAAGAGTTTTTCAAGGCACTTCACTGTCCTTTGAGGAATTTAAGTTAATCATCTGGAGATAGTAGATGAAATTAAAGTCATTGAAGACAAATTACAATTGAGTAGAATGGTAGGTGAT
>PVKE010043070.1:0-13501 GCA_004027555.1 Craseonycteris thonglongyai | reverse complement strand
GTCATTTAACTGTGTCTGGGTACTTTGCCAGCATTGAGTGAGCTCTCTGAGTGTCTTGATTAATGCAGCCCTGAATTCTGTTTCACTTAGATTTGATTCCAAGTGTGCAAGGTCCTTTACTAAAGACTGCCCCTGATCTTCTGGAGGGGCTTTGGATTCTGAGGTGTGCATTGTGGTTGATGTGGTTCTTTTTGGTTTATGCATGAGTCTGTTTTCCCTCTGGGGGGTTGCC
This sequence comes from Craseonycteris thonglongyai, assembly GCA_004027555.1. NCBI lineage: Eukaryota > Metazoa > Chordata > Mammalia > Chiroptera > Craseonycteridae > Craseonycteris > Craseonycteris thonglongyai. The sequence continues at coordinate 13,269 of PVKE010043070.1, read as the reverse complement.
TATCAGATGGGCTTCTCTTTATTTTTTCTTTTGGACTCAGTTGTGGGAGAAGGAGATTTTGGGAGAGGGTTGGGGGAAGCAGACAGCTTCTGTGTCCTGGGGCACTTCAGGTTGCTGTCTTAGCTGTTAGATAGCAGGGTAGTAAAGGTGTGTCCAGGGGTGGGGGCATGTGAGTAGGAGCTAGGGCGGGCCTGAGACACAACAGCAGATTCCTCTTTCAGCAGGGGGGCTGGTGGTTCAGTGGGGGTGGGGCGCAGGAGCTCTGGTCTTTCCTCCTCCTGGCTGCCCCTCCTTCAATCGTATTTGTAAGGCATGCCCACAGGGAAGCACTTGGATGGGCTGGGGCTTGGCAGAGGCCTTGGTTGGCAGCGAAGTCCCACGCTCAGGCAATGACACCGTGGAGATCTGGCACGCAGCCCAGTTGCGCGCGCGGTCCGCAACGCCCCAGAGGCCCGGTGGGCCCGGCGCCGAAAGCCGGTCCTGCGCACAGGCAGCGGTGCTGCGGTGGCCTGGCGAGAAGGGTGCCAAACGCCCTGTAGCACACCGGTGAGCAGGCAGCGGCGCTGCGGGGTGGCCCGGTTGGCGGGGCACCGAAAGCCTGGTGCATGCACGCAGTGATGCGCAGCGGCCCAGTGGGCGGGGCGCCAAAAGCCCAGCTGCGCACTTCCGCTCAGGCAGTCGCCGCAGCGGCCTGGTGAGCGGGGCACCAAAAGCCCAGTTGCATGCTGCCAGCGGCGGCGGAGGCCCGGTGGGTGGGGCGCCGAAAGCCCTGTGCGCACAGGCCATAGCTCGGGCACCAGCTGCTCTACGCTCCCGGCTCTGTTGAGACTGCTGGATTCACTCCAAGCACGTCCAATGCAGCTATGCCCACTCAAGCCCCAGCCCTCACTCCAAGAGCCCTGTCCTCAGAAGGCGCTCCCTCACAGTCAATCTCCTCCGTAAATCAGGGGTGCTGGGCTGTTGTGGGCTGGTGCCCTGCTCTCACCCCGCCCGCCGGGAAGTGCAGCCGCCCTGCTCCACAGTCCCTGTTCCACTTTAGGCTCTGTGATCTGATTAGGGCACTGTGTGCTGTCCCTTGAGTTCGGATGTTAAATTGTCCACAGTCTTGTGGGGCTTCCACACTCCCTAGGTCTCGGCTGCCAGCCCGCCCTCGATTTGGCTCCACTTTGACCGTAGTCCCCCAATCCCCCTTTGTTTTTGCCAGCCCCGGGCCGCGCTCCGAGTCTCTGTCCCCGAGTCGCTGCTTCCCTTTTCCTCTCCGCTCTCCCCTTTTTTCTCTAACCTTTGTGTGTTGTTCCGTGTTGTGTGGTTCTCTTAGTTGAGGTTTCTTCTCAGGGTTTCCCCTGTGGATTCCCCTCTGTTCACAAGGCCCTTCCTAGGCTGTTATTGGCGTTCTCCTCTCATGCCGCCATCTTGGATCCCCACATCTTTTTTTTAATGCTTGCTATTTCTTTGTTGAACTTCTTACTAAGTTCCTTGAGCATCCTTATAACCAGTGTTTTTAACTCTATATCTTGACTCCACTTTGTTTAGTTCTTTTTCTGGAGTTTTCTTCTGCTTTTTAATTTGGGATGTATTTCCTTGTTTTCTCATTCTTTATTGCCTCCCTGTGTTTGTTTCTATGTATTATGTAGATCTGTTATGTCTCCCAGTCTTGGATGGGTGGCGTTAGGTAGTAGGTGCTCTGTAGAGTCCTGGCACAGTCTCCCTGACTTTCTGTACTGGATGCTCCAGGAGCATATTTTATGTGGGTTCTGTGTGTCCTCCTGTTATAGTTGAAACTTGATTGCTATTGGTACATTAGTGGGTGGGATTGACTTTCAGGCTGTCTGGTTGTAATGTTGGCTACATCCATAGCTTACAGGCTGCTGTGCAAGGGGCTTACTCCAATAAGATGGATTTGTTTCAGTAAGCTCTAGTGTCTACTGAGACAACCCTTTGGACTTGCTGCTCATGAGGCTAATTGGGTAGTGTTCTGCTGTGGTTTGAAGCCAAATTCCAGGTAAGTTGGTTCTGGGGCTTCTTGAGAGGGGCTTTGATGCAGGATCAGGTCTATCACTGCTTGTGACTACGTGGGGACTCCCTGGTAAGAGCTACAAATTATCTCTGGTTGGTTGTTTCCTCTGCTGGACCTGGAGGCAGATGGGAGAGGCCATGCTGTGAACCGAGGATGGCTGTCATCAGTACTGTGCTGGGGGTAGCAGCACAAAATGCCCAGGACATCCTGAGTCCTGCTGCCACCTGCCACAGATAAGGCCTTGTGTGGTATTGAAGTTGAGTGAAGCAGTATCTCAGGGAGTCACTAGGGTGGGATGAGTGGTGTTCACCAGGTTAATATAGATTCTGGTTTGGTGCCTGTGTTGAGCCTTGAGATACTTAACAAAAGTCTCAGAGAACACTAAGGCCAGTAACCATGCACCTGGGGCCCACAGACCCTGAAAGTTGCCCAAGTAGAGTATAATGTGGGTGGGGCTGGCTGCTCACTGAGAAAGTGCCACCAGCGGTGTGCAAATTGGGTGGGGCCAGGTCCCAGGAAGGAGTGAGTAGAGTTCACCAGGCCAATACAGATTCAAATTTGACCATGTAGGGGAAGGTTCAACACAGAAAAGATGGCTCTTGCCTACCAGCTATATGGGAAGAGGATTCTATATAGGAAAAATGATGACTGTCCTTCCAGTCATCACCATAAAGTCACACAAATCAGTTTCTACCTGTATGTCTGTGATGCCTCCTGAGTCACTGTCATTACTCCAGAGCCTAGGGTGAGTACCTGCAAGTGACTGAGTCTGTGTGTAAGTCTTCTAAGAACATGTCTAGGTTTCCCATAGCCTTTCATCTCACCCAGACAGTTGGAATCTTCACTGTTTTTCACAGTGAGATATAGTGGGGGCTCCTCTTGCCAGCATGCATATTCTGGGCTGGGGAGGCCAGTGTGGGACTAGGGTTGCTCACTTCTCTGGGATGGACCTCCAAAGCCAAGATATCCATCTTCATTCTCATCCACCACACATAGGTGTGGGGCCAGCCCATTCCACATCTCTGCCCCTCCTACCAGTCTCAGTGTGGCTTCTACTCTCATACCCTTAGGTATAAAACTTCTGTTCAGCTATATGTCAGGTTGGTTGTTCTATAATTTAGTTGTAATTTTAATGTGGTCATGGGAGAAGACAGCACAGAATTTATCTGCTCCTACATTTTGGATCTTCCCCTATTTGTTCTTTAGATTCCACTGAGATCACATGGTATTTGTCTTTTTCTATCTGACTTATTTCACTCTGCATAATACCCTCTAGGTCCATCCATATTGCCACAGATGGTAATATTTTATTCTTTTTTATGTCCAAATACTATTCCATTGTATATATGTACCACAATTTCTTTATCCAATCTTCTATTGATGGGTATTTTGCTTACTTTCATATCTTGGCTGTTGTAAATAATGCTGAAGTGAACATAGGGGTGCATAAATCTTTTGGAAATTGTGTTTTGGGTTTCTTAAATACCCAGAAGTGGAATTGCTGAGTCATAAGGTAGTTCCATTTTTAATTTTTTGAGGAACCTCTGAACTGTTTTCCATAGTGACCACACCAATGTACAATCCTACGAACAGTGTGTGAATGTTTTATTTTCTCCACATTCTTGTCTACATTTATTTAGTTATTTATTTATTCATGATAACCATTCTGACAGGTGTGAGGTGATATCTCATTGTGGTTTTAGCTTGAATTTCTCTGATGATTAGTGATGTTGAACATCTTTTCATATGTCTATTGACCATCTGTATGTCTTCTTTATAGATATGTGTATTCAGGCCTTCAGCCTATTTTTTAATTGGATAGTTAGTCTTATTGTTGTTGAGTTCTATGAATTCTTTCTACATTTTGGATTTTAACTTCTCAACAGACATATCATTGGTGAATGTCTTCTTCCATTTAGTAGGCTGTCTTTCTACTTTATCAATTTTTTTTTTCTCTGCAGAACTTTTTAGTTTGATCTAGTCCCATTTGTTTATTTTTATTTTGGTTCCCTTGCCTGAGGTGACGTATCAGAAAAAATATTACTAAGAGCAATATCAGGGAGTTCACTGCCTATGTTTTATTCTAGGATTTTCTGTGATTTTGGGTCTTACATTTAAGTCTTTAATTTAGTTTGAGTTTATTTTTGCATATGGAATAAGAAAGTGGTCCTGTCACCCCCCACACACTTTTTTTGCATGAATTTGTCCAGTTTTCCTTGCCTGATACAAATAACTGGCCTTTGAGGAAGAATCCAGATATGGTTCAATATGTTTAATTTTTAATTGAATATTTAAAAATGTGAATGCTTTTATTATTTTTAAGATTCATTTTTATTGTTTTGACAGAGGGACAGAGACAGACAGAGACAGAGAGAAAGGGGAGGGTCCAGAGCAGTCTCCATAGTTGTACGTCATCAGTTTTTGACATGATTTCATTCCACACAGGTGGGTGGTGGCCACACAGGGCAGGAACTGGGCTGGGAGCCTCCTGCATGGAAGGCACACCTCCTCGAGCTGGGGGCTGAACCAGTGGCCTCTCACATAGGAAACTCGCCCTGGTGGGACCTGAGCTGGGGGCCTCCCACATGGGAAACACACCCCAGTTCAGCATATGGGTCACATGGGCCGGGACTGGGACTCAATCCTCAAACCCCGGGGTTGCAAGGTGAGCACTCAACCCTCTGAGCAGTCCCAGCTTCCCCTAATGTGAATGCTTTTAGCACAGTCTCTAAAACTTACTATAAATAAAATTACTATAATAACAATATGGAGAGTTTCCTAAAAAATTATTAGAGAAATTCCATTCCCTGTCAGCAAACACAATTTATCCACTGAACAGCTAAGCTTCTTAAGATTCATAGTAGACTAGGAGGCAATTAAGACTGGATTTTAATGAATACATTTGAACTCCGGGGTTTCTACTAGAAAGAAAGGCTAAGTTAGTAAATAGCGGAAATGACTTTTAATTTAATTCAAAATATAAACTAGATGTCTTCTGGAATAAAATACAATTAAACAAATGTTTAACTTATGCACTAATTGCAACATGCTGTATTCACCTTCTTATTCATTTAGTTTGACAAGCAAACTCCATGGGGGGGAAACTACATATTTTTAAATGACTGTTAAACAAACCTATCATCTATTCAACAGAAGCAGAACTCTGCTCCAAAACTGAATCCATTAACTAACTTGCATGTTCTGATGAACTCTGGAAACTTGGAATTCAGCATCTTTAGCATATGTATCTAAAGGGGAAGAAAATAAAAGGGAATGACTTAGCTAGTGAGTGGCTTTTGTACATGCCCAATTTTTAGAGTTTTACACCCCCCTTTCCAATTGTTTGGAATTTCTGTAACCAAGTTTCTTAGCTCTGAACCCCACTGGTTATTTTAGGATCCTCATAGTCTTCAAAGTTTTATACCTAATTATTTCTGGGTGTCTCTATGGGTTCTCTTCCTTAGAAACACAATTTAGGTTTGTGTGTCAGTTTGGATGCTCTGAGAAGCCAAGATGTAGTTTGATTGACAAGATAGTTATTCAGAGTAATGTAAGATGAAGGAGAGGAGGTTCTTAACCTGATACCTGTGAGGGGGTAGAAGGAAGGAAAGAGGAGTGGCTATGAAGAACTTCAGACATTGGTGTAGCTGGAAGAAAGTCTTGGCCACCCAAGCAGGGACCTCTGGCACCAAGATTTCCTGTAGAGGAGGTCCACGCTGGGCAGAAGAGGCCAGGCCCTAACACCCACCACCATTCTTAGTCACTGGCTGGGGGCAGCCTGGAAAGAGCAGGACCTAGGTTCAAGTGCTGCAGCAGATCCCTAAGGCACCGCAGCTGGAGGTGCTCAGCCAACTGTAGTCCTCACAGGACCAGCCATTGCTTCCTGGAGGGAGATCCCAGCAGCTCACCTCCATGGCTGCCAAAGGAATACATGTAGGTGACAAGCAGTGGGCCTGTAAGGCTGCCACAGGCATGAATCTCAGGATTTGAGGTTTGAAATGACACACTTAAAAAAGGATATTTCCAGTGGCTTTAATGCTTTGAATTATAATTCAAAACAGGACCCACAAAGTTCAATTTTCCACTGAGAAAATTCTACTGTAGTCACTTGTATTGAATGTGGAGTTCTTCCCTAAGATTTTAAGAGAGTCATTTATTAAGTATATAAATTAAAAACCCCAGGAGTAATGAAAATTATTTGCTTCATTTAAAACAGAATTTGAAATCTCAGACATATAGAAATAATATACCAAGTAGCAATCTTTTTACCATTTAAGTAGAAGGGATCCAGCCTGCTAAACACAGATAAGTTTGTAAAGGAAATTTTGCTAACTACTACAAAGATGTAAACTCTGACTTATATGAAGGAGTTATTGCATGACTAAGTTGTTTGCAGTGCTTTGATGTTTAGAATGCCTATTTTCCATGAATCCTTGTGTGTAATCAGGCATAAGTATTTTTCTCAGACTTAATGAGAAGCATATGTTGATTAACAGGTGCACCATACTCTCCATAATTTATCACTTGTAGTCCTCCAAACAGACCCCAGGAGATAGGTGCCTATTTTATGGGCACAGAAACTGAGAATGAGACTTTAAATAGTTGGCTTAGTTTTTTAATGATGGAAAGTGGCAGAATTTAGGTTTATGAGGGATGGTGAAAAATTCACAAAATGAAGACGAATAAGGGTAAAAAACCCTATTTACTATTTTTTTTTCAATATATTCACCTTAATCCTAATACACTTTTTAGATCTTTCAGTAAGTTTATTTATACTCTCAAAACATATTTTGTTTTTGCTCTCAAATTGCAGCTTTCACCTCTTCTTTGTCTGTAACTTTCTTTCCCAGAAGCTGTTTTTTTTTTCATATTTGGGAATAACTAATAATCAGACAAAGCCAGGTCTGGAGTGTAGGGAGGTTGGTTTAATGTTTGGAAGCCACAGTCATGAAAAGTAGCCAACACAACATTGCTCTTGTGCATGGGAATGTTGTTGTGCAAAAACAGAACAGCGGGGAAAGCCGGGACGGCTCAGCGGGTTGAGCGCTCGCTTTGAGGCCATGAGGACCGAGGATCGAATCCCGGCTCCGCCCAGGCAGGATCCACATGCTGAGCTGGGGAGTTCCCACAGTTCGGTTCTCTAGCTGTCTCTGTCTCTGTCTCTCTCTCTATCTGTCAAAAGTAAAATAGAAATAAATATGCACTGAAGATAAAAAACAATTACTCTCTATAAATATAAAAAGATATAAAAAAAAAACAACAAAAAAACCCAGCACAGCTTTGGTCCATTTTCTTCTTCTTTTCTCCTTCACAGATTCTTTTAACTCTTTCATCAGACTGGAATAGTGCTTTCCAGTTATTGTGACACCTTTACTTTTATAACTGATCAGCAGTTATACCCAAATTATAGTAGCCATGATTTTTCAGCCGTTGCCACACCTTGAACTTCTTAGAGTATGGCAAGCCCTTTTCATGCCACTGCATGGACTCCTGCTTTGACTCAGGCTCATAGTGATCAACCCATATTTCATCTCCAGTGACAATCTGGTTTAAAACTTCATCTTTGTTGTCTCTGAAGAGGGGCAAAAACTGTCATGAACACTTGATGTGCTGTTCTTTTTGAAGTGGTGAGCATTCTTGGTACCCATATTGCTCTGACTTTTGACATTCTTATATGCTGATGAAGAATATTCAACATGGTTGTAGGTGATACTCTGACTAATTCTGCAAGCTGTTTTTTTTTTATTCAATCTGGCATCTTCCACTACAAGTTTTCCACTGTTTTGACTATTTCTGAGGAAGTGGACTCAGTAGGGCATTCAGGACAGAGCTTGTATTCAATCAACTCTGTGTCTTCCTTGAAAAGGTTATGCCACTTGTAAACCATGAATTTCCCAGGGCAACAGTCCCCATTGACCACTAATATCTCTTCCAAAATGGTTTCAGGTGTTTTCCTTTGTTCTGTGAGGAACTTAATGATGGCACAAAATTTAATTTGATTCCCACTTGGGGTTTTCTTCATGCTAGATGTGCTTCTTCAGTGGTATCTGAAAGAACAGATGCAAGTAGGCTGAAATTTGGCACATATACCAATGATAAGTCACAGAGACTGTGTGCACTAGTACTTCCATTCCCCCAGTAACACTCATTTTGTGAATTTAAAGACCTTCCCCCATATCAAATTCTGAAGAATGCATGCCCAAACATTGTACCATATTTCTTTTCATTCTGAGTTCAATAGAGAATTCTTTATGTACAGGAAAATAATGAATCTGGTAGTATCCACAATAACATGTATACTCTAAAAATGCCCCTTTACTCTTTTGTTGTTGATTTTAAGTGGAATCATCATTTCACTAAAATAAGTAAATTATAGCCTAACTAACTTTCTTAAATTGTATACTAAGTTTTGTGTGCAAGGGGACTTTTCTATGGAGTCCATAAATATAATAAAATTTCTTAATTTTAATTTTATTTTTTTCAATTGTTAAATTTATCAGGGTGACATTGGTTGGTAAAAATTACATAGGTTCCGGGTGTACAATTTTGCATTACATCATCTATGTATTACATTATGTGCTCACCACCCAGATTCAGTTCTCTTTCCATCAAAATATATATGATGTCCACTCCCTAATCCCTCAGCTCCCCCCACCCCCAAATCTCAGGTAACCACTAAAATATTGACTGTGTCCATGAGTTTTTGTTTCTTTATTATTTTCAATTTTATATTTCACATATAAGTGAAGTCATATGTTTCTTGATTTTTCCAGTCTGACTTATTTTGCTTCATATGCTCAAGGTCCATCCATATTTTGTCACAAATGGCCACATTTAATCTTTTCTTATCCCTGAGTAGTATCCCATTGTGTAAATGTACCACAACTTATTTTTCCAGTCATCTATCAAAGGACACTTTGGTTGTATCCACAACTGGGGCACCGTGGACCATGCTGCAATGAACATTGGGGTACATATATCTTTGCAAATTAAGGTTTTCAAGGTTTTTTGGGGGGGTGGGGAGTAGAAACCCAGAAGAGGGATTGCTGGGTCATTTGGCAATTCCATTCTTAATTTTTTTCAGAAATATCTGTACTGTCTTCCATAGTGGTTGTACCAATTTCTATTCCCACAAGCAGTGTATGAGGGTTCCTTTTTCTCCACAGCCCCTCCAGAAATTGTTGTTCCTTGTCTTGTTGATTATAGCCATTTAGAGTCTTCTTGTAGTCATATTGTATATAGTTCAAGTGTTAAGGGCTTTGGTTGCACTTAATGAGAGGAATAGGGAAAAGTGCATGTCCTCTCCCTTCCTGAAAACATAAGCCCAACGTTGTACTTTTCAACATTTTCTCATAAACAGATGCTCTCACTTCCCTGGCATCTAGGCTTTCAAAATATCTCTCATGGTACTGTCTAGAATTTTTTGTTAAGTTGCTTGAAGTTTCACCAATTAGTAGGCTGAGGCTGAGCAGATGTACCATTTTAAACAGGACAGAAAATAATGGTACTGTCCCATTTCAAATAGTATGTGTGGTCAACCTACTGACATGTTGAATTTAGCTCAGCGAGACTAAGTTGACCACATGTACCATTTGGTACATTCTGGTCAGGCTACCAATTAGAGTATCATTTAGATTAAATCAGTTTCTTTTGAAAATTAGACATATTTTAGATGAACAGGCCACTAATTTTCCATACCACGTTGAATAGAAATATTGATGGTGAAAGGGCAGAAAAGAACTGCATGTATTTTTGTTTAATAGAGCAGTATTCCAGGGAGGGCAGTTTGGTAAAGTGTGTTAGTGGGAAATTTAGAGCACACATGAAGGCTATGGAGACTCCAGAATTAGGAAAATAGAAAGAAAATACTGAGTGAAGGAAGGTAGAATTGTATACCTGGAAACAATGTAATTGATATAAATCAATGTCACCCCAATAAATTTAACAATGAAAAAAAAAGACATCAACTTTAAAAAATAAATAAAAAACAAGGATGTTAAATGATTTTTGAAATTTTATTTGAAGCCAGCTCTGTTCCTAACAATAGCAATTATCTTTTATTTTCTATTAAATGCCAGATACTTTTGGAATGTTCCCTCATTAAACTCCATAATGACTCTGTAAAATGGGAATTATAGTTTTCATTTTACAGAAGAAAAAGAAGTGTAAAAATCAGGTTGCTTGCCTAAGGTCTCATAGATAATGAATGAAATGGTCCAGATGCAAACCCAGATTTGTCTGGCTCCCCAGTCCAGTTTTTAACAACTGTATATCCACTTTTCCCTCTATTTCCTTCAGCAGAATATGAGCCATTTTACTGATAGGTATTGTGATTCCTTGGGATAGTCTCAGAAGGCAGAATGGTGGGCTTTGCAAGGCCAGCCTAGGACCCCCTCAATTATAGAGCTTATTGTCTTTGTGGAGAAACACATTCTAGATCTATACAACTGAATTATAAATGACCATTTAAAACATAACCCATTTATAATGTTGGAGCAGTTTGTATTTTTCAATCACATACAAGAGTTTCTCTCTTTCTCCTTCTTTCTCTCAAGGCTGCATTTTCATGTAACTTAAAGATACAATCAATTTAGTAATTTTTTTATTTCTCTTTCAGGTAATGATTCAGTATTTCCCTTCAGGCTCATCCAAGCTCTTAGTATTACTGCAATCCTTTTAAAAATGTTATCTTTGTCCAAGAAACCTTTTTGTCTATACTCTGCCTTGTGATTTAATAATGGGAGTTTAATTGATTCAATAAACACAATAGCAAGGACTTCAGGGGACCATTTAAATGTGGCATGTGCTGACACGGCTGAGGCCTCCTTGGAGCTCAGGCCATAAGAGATTGTATTTTTCACTTCCAAGAACAAAAGTACACTTGGCCTTTTGGTCTTCTTTGCAAGAGCCTCCCAACATATATACACACCTGGGAAATGGGAAGCCAGACAATTGCAGTGCAACTGGGCAAAGAATCAGAAAGCTATCAAAATCTGATGACTTGTATTTTTATTCCAGTTATGATTAAAAACCTCAATAAGATTGAAGCTTTATCAAATGGGCTATGCAAATGTAAATCCAAGAGCTCTCATTCTGTGAGCGAAAGTCACTGGAGTGTAGCATAGACACAGAAAAGTCAACATCTATAACAGCACTCAGGTTTACATGAGACAGAAATTCAGGTTCTATGTTTTATATTAGATAAATTCTATATATCTAGGGAATTAGGGAATTTCTTATGATCACACATGTTCTGAGTACTGTTGAGAGCTGCTATTGATAGTTTTACAGTTATAAAAATAAGTAAAACTGTTACTGACCTGTCCTCTTTTAGAGAATGTTGGAAAAACTCAGACCAGGATGGAGAAGGATAGAGACTAGAGAATGAATCTAGAGGGTCAAACTGAAATATCCAGTGCAATATTAATCACCATAATAATTTTGACCATATGTGCTCATTGCAAAATAAAATTCAAATATTATGAGTGGAAAGAAATCAAACATGGACAATATCACCATTAACATTTTGGTAATCATTCTTTCACAAATACATCTCTTTCTCTCCACATACACAATATATAAATGTATATCTCCATACTCTTATAATCATATACAGACACACATACCTATTCAAAGATCTTTTGGTTACTATTTTTAAGAAATGAAGTTGTATACATAGAGTTCTGCATCTTGTTTCCTCACCCTTCAATTTCCTATGGAAATCTCTCCAAGTCCATTGCTATAGATTTTTTTTTTTTAACTTGAAAAGATTTTTTATTTTAAATACACTCAAAGTGATTTTTAAATTTTAGGAGTTTTCTTCCCTTTAAAAACAATGTTATTGAAGCATAATAAAACCAGTAAAACACACAGATCTTAGGTGTACAGTTTGATAAGTTACAAAAATTGCATATAATCTTGTAGTCTATATTCCATCAGGAAATAAAACATTTTCATCATCCCAGAAAGTACCTTCCTCAAGAAGGAACCATTGGTTTGATTTCTATCACCAATATTAGTTTTCCTACTCTAGAATCCCACAAAACTGGAATCATACAGTATGTTCTTTTTGTTTGTTTGTTTCTATCTTCTTTCATTAAGCATATTTTGAGATTCATTCATGACATTGCCATATCAATAGTTTATTTAGGAGAAGCCAGGATGGCTCAGAGAGTTAAGCACTCGCTTTGCAGCCCCGGGGACCGAGGATCGAATCCATGCCCCAGCCTGTGCAGACCCATATGTTGAACTGGAGTGTGCTTCCCATGTGGGAGGCCCCCAGCCCAGTTCTTGCTTTATGCAGCCCCCATCCACCTGTGTGGAATGAAACCATGTTGAAGACTGATGATGTACAACTATGGAGACTGCTCTGCCCCCTTCCCCTCTTTTTCTGTCTCTGCCTCTCTCTGTCTCTATCAAAAACAATAAAATAATACAAAAAAATAGTTTATTTATTTATTATTCCTGAGTAGTAGTCCATTATGTGAATATTTTAGAATTTATATATTTATTTTCTTGCTAGTTGACATCTGAATTATGTCTTGATTTTAGTTATCATGACATAGATTTTATAAACACTTGTGTATAATAGTATGTTGATATATCTTTTAATTTCTCTTAGATAAATATTAGAAATAGAATTTCTAAAAACCTAGAAATAGAATTGCTGGTTCACAGAAAAGATGTATATTTAATGTTTTTTTGTTTTGTTTTGTATTTGCCTAATTTGTCTATTTACACTCCTGCAAGCAATGTATGAGTTCTGGTTACTCATATTGTCACCAGCATTTCATGTTGTCAACGTTTTTCATTTAATTATTGTAGTGTAGTTGTATCTCATACAATTTTGATATGCATTTCTCTTGTACTAAGGTAATTTATTAAGCACTGTTTCATGTACTTTTGGTCATATGAATTTTTAAACATTTTTATTAAAAATAGAGATAACATACAATATTATATTAGTATCAGGAGTACACCATAGTTATGCAACATTTATATACCTACAGAAGTAATCACCATGATAAGTTCAGCAACCATCTGACACTGTACTATGCCATAACATTATCAACTATATTTGCCATGCTGTTTATTACATACTCATGACTTATTTGCTTTTTCTAAATATCATATTGTATCCAACTTTTAAAAAATATGTATTTTATTGTTTGAGAAGAGGGAGAGAGAGAGAGAGAGAGAGAGAGAGAGAGAGAGAGAGAGAGAGAGAGAGAGAGAGAGAGAGAGAGAGAGAG